>JAHWXV010812474.1:0-11285 GCA_024586415.1 Phrixothrix hirtus
TTAATTAAGAAAAAATACAATTGGTTTGGATTAAATCATTTATAATATAATAACTTAAAAATACCAAGCATCTAAATGCTATATAAATAATTTAATGAGATACTTTTGATGATGATGAAGTAGGTATAAAACTACAGCGTTTCTTTGTGTTACATTTGCACAAACGAGCATATTATGAATATAGGCACTATATTTCTTATTGGTTTTATCGTTATTATAATCGAAATCGTCATTATGATAAAAATGTATATTAGCATATCCTATAAGACTAACTGTAGACCAATTTAGTGTAACAAATGATCTTTTTACAGATATTCTTATGTAATCTAACATTTTTAATATGCCTAATCCGCTAAGTTCATAGCTTATAAACGGTCAAGTGAAAATGGTGTATTCAGATCATGTTTTGTAGTGTTAAGGAGAATTTCACTACCACTACTATCACAATTATCAGCCTCACTTTCAAATGTATTCTTAATTAGAATTCCTATAGATACCGCTAATGTCTACGCTAAAAGATTCAGAAATACTTACACCAAATGAATAGTCTTCAGAAGCTTTAATATTTTTATTGCAGTCTTTAATTCGCGATAATTTTGATCTTAGTTATTTCCATTCATTCTTTGTTAGGATAGTTATTTTATGGACTGGTGTCGCTGCTGAAGAAATTATCGAACAATTTACATACTTCAGTCAAATCGCAAGATATATGTTGAGAATACGCCAAAGCGTAATTTCAATGTACTTTTGTGACTACTGAGTTGAATCACCTTCAGCTATACTATACAGTTTTCACTGTTTCAATTTATTTGGCGGCGGATACAAATCAATAGCTGTATACGCTTAGCATCTTGATAGGTAGATAATAATTTTTGATTAATATATTTGTAGCGAGAACCACAGTCATCAACATTGCGGTTATTATTATATCATTCGTTAGAGCTACTTTTCGTTTTTTCAAACAATTCCAAAGACACATCAATTTAATGGAATAGTTACTAGGAGATAATTCTCATTGAAACATAATTCACCACATAGTTAACGAATTATTCTAAAGTAACGCTACTTATCCCCCAAAAACTAGACATGCAACTTATAATGCAAACATACGAGTAGTTTATTATAGTTCATCGTAATTAAAATCTAATTTTAGAATCAAACGTAATAATGTTAAAGAACTTTACTTAGAATTCCTATAGCTACACACTATCCAGATAACCGGTAATTGTAGCGACAGCTCTATCACGCAGATAATCAGCAGCTGTTGGGAGTTATCTACACATAACTTTTGGAGCATTTCAGGGACTTATTCTCAGCAGTTGGGTTACTAAACGTCCACATTATCTATAAATGATAATTAATTGTAAGAATTGAATTTTTATTTTGCCTTTGTTAAACTATCCCGGTAATAAATTAAATTTATTTAATCTAGCCTTCATAGCTTAGTAGGAATAAAATACAAGAAGAGAATGTAAAAAAATATTGACATTTTAGGAAAATAAATAAATTTGATCCTACTCGGTCGTTTACGGTGGCAACATTGTTTGAAAGTATTCGATATTTTATTGCTACAATTGACATCGTTAATTATAGTAACTATCGAATTTAGTAAATCATAAATAGAAGTTTCTGTGTTTTTACCTATGACATCATTTTCTCAATAAAAATATTTCTCATTTTGGGAAAATTCATAGGAAAATTAAACGTGTAAAGTGAATAAATTGACTTTATAAACTAATCATACATTCAACTGTGGAATTTAATAGATACGAACTGAAGGCACCAGTCACAACCAAAAATGGCAGGGATATAAATAAAGTTGAACAAGTCCTTTTATTAAAAAAGTTTTAATTCAAATAATACTACCCTTCAAAATTTTATACATTTTATTCATAAATACACGTGCACACGACCCAGTGTGTAAAAATAATCCACGCTCAAACGGCAATGCATTTAATAGCGGTTAGTATATCTGCTTCCATATAGAAACCACACATGTATTGTTATCCCTGAATGTTACTGCGTCCGTTTAATTCTGGAGTTATCGTGACCACGCATAAATCGATAAATATAGCAAAAAAATTTAAAAATCCTATATTGGACTGTATGATTAAGTTCAAAATGCCCACATAACATGCTCTTGCCGGTCTTGTTATGTGTCAATTTTTTTAGCACGATCGGGCGTTTTTGTTTATTTACTAGCATTGTTTACCAATTGAGTAGGTTGTGTTTACTACCCTAAGGTTGCAATAATCTACAACGCCATCGCTTATGGCTGTTTACGTGATATTCTAGAAACGGCAGTTGTTTACACTGTGTCGCTTATAATTAAATGTTTAAATGTCAACCTTAAAATTTAAAAATTCTTAATTAATTTTAACTTGTCGATCGACTAAAATATATTATAAGCAACACGAGTGTGTAAGTTCGTTTTTATTTCTCGAATAATTTGAAGATTTCGGTATTAGACCTTGGACCTACGACATGCAAACTTCAATTTCTGCCTTTACTGCATTATAATCTATTATGGAATACAATAAATATAATAAAATAACAATTACTAATTTGTAAAATGTAGTTAGAATCGTACAGCTTGAACAAACAGCTTGTGTCTATCTTTAAAATTTATTGCTAGCGGGATCTTCAATCTTCTAATGCATTTCGAATTAAAATAATACAGTTTTATTTTATATACAGGATGTTACTAAGTAATAAATTATATAACATATGAACTTACATAGAAGAGTTTATACGCAATGAATGAATAGGTAATTAATCAATAAGGAAATATAATTTTAGCAAACAAGTTGGTTTAAGCTTACACTGTAGACCATGAATCCAATTAAATTTAAATGAAAAGCATTTAGCAGATGTTTCATCGTCAACTAGTTAAGAAACAACATTACCTTAAGTAATTGAGTACGCAAGCAAAGCAGATAATAATGATGAAGATTTAAATGCCAGCTCATTATAAACTGCTGATTTACTTAATATGTATAACGATATATAAACTAATAAATTCATTATTTTCCCCTTTCCGTTTTCTTTGGAAATTTTTCCAAGTCATATAATTTATGCAGCTGTGATTACCAATCGCATGCACAATAACTTTGTTATTATAGAAATCACCTGAGCGGGGTTAACAACTTTTTATCATTTTAATACAACGATATTGCCCAAGAATTTAATTTAAAGTTATTAACATTAGTTACTTTCCTATATACCTACACAGAAAACTCTAAAGTTAATTTAAAGGCATAAATAAGTTATCCATTTATAATTTCCTATACACATGTACTAAAAATTTTATAAATATATTTTAAGCTAATTTAGAGCAAAAAATTAATACATGTAAGTAAAAAGTAATTAGGTATGTAAGTAATGCACACAAAACATTAAAATATTAATTTATACTCAAGTTTGGCATTTTTGAACATTACCTTATTCAGAATATTTTGACATTTGAACGTATAACTGGTGGTTTATAGCGACTTGAAAATTGTGCCTCAGCGTAAAAATGGAATTAACTCGTGAAAATTTTTGTGCGATGAGTTATGACTTTGGACGTAGATTATTTAGACAAGAGTGCATCGATCAACTTACTTTCACTTTTGGCGATGAAGCCCTGTCCTTTGCCAGTATGAAACGCTGGTAAATTGGGTTTAATCGTGGTCGCCGTTCACTCACCGAAGAAAGTCGCGAAGGTCGTCCAAAATCAGTTGTTGTACCAGAAAACATTGATGCTGTACAAAAACTGATAATACAAGATCGTCAAGTTGAATCTCACATAATTTGAAAACATTTGAAAAAGTTGCCCGTGTGGATTGGTGCAAGCAAATGCTTACGAAATACATTGGCGGTGCTTCAAAAGACATATAATATTGTAACATGGATATGTGCATATGAGCTGGAAAGTAAACAGCAATTGACTGTATGGGTGTTTCAAGGTGAACCAAACCCAATAAAAATTGTTTGCGCTCGAAGCACTTCGAAATAAATGGTCGACTATTTTTTCGGAAAAACTGGTCATCTGGCGACAGTGCCTTTACAGGAACGTTAAACAATCACTTCTAAATGGTACACCACCATTGTTCTGCCGGAGCTCTTCAGGAAAACAAAGAAAACAAACAAGCGCCATAGGCTATTCTGCATCACGACAATGCGAGCTCTTACACATCTCGTCTAACAACCGATTATTTGAGCACTCAAAAAATAAAATTAATAGGTCATCCACCGTATAGTCCTAATTTGGCACCCAATGACTTCTTTTTGTTCCCGAACGTAAAGAATAAATTGCATGGACAGCGGTTTTCGTTGGGAGAAGAAGCCGCCGATGCGTTCAAAAACCATGTATTAGAGTTGTCTCATACAGAATGGCAAAAACGTTTTGACAATTGGTTCCAAAGAATGCAAAGGTGTGTAGATCATAAGAGAGAATATTTTGAAAAACATTAAATTAATTTTGAATGATAACTTACTGTTTCTTTATTGTTAGGCTCACAATATAGATAGTGCCCTCATATCGTAAAGGCATGTATATTCATGCGTTTTTATAAGTTTCAAACTTTGCTTACCAGAGTGAATCAGCTTATCTGGAAGTGATTTTGTCTTGGTAGGTTTACGGCACGGTGCGCAGTCGTGTCTGGATTAGTTAATTGAATATGTCAGTCGACGGTTTGCATATTAATGTTGTTGCGATCACCCTTTCTATTTAATAGTTTTTTAAACAATTATAATGATAGCGGATTCCGTACCATCTGGTACAATTTTGTAAGTGTGGTTCAAGGTTTTATTCTTGGGTAGGTATTTTGTTTGTGCTTAACGAAAATCTGTTTTTCGGCAATTTCGATAACGGTACATACCAGTAACTGATATATTCGAAAAAAGTGCATACCAATAATATCGAATATTAATATTTCTCGATACATACCAGCAAACTGTCATATAACTCGTGCTTACGCGGTGATTTCATTTCGGCAAAGGTGTTTTAGACTTGTACAGACATCAAGTTCGGTATTTGGCTAACTTACTGCAAATGGGTAAGCGTAATCAGCATTAAATCTTTGCAAATTACTATCGGTCGGTTCGTTACATTTAGTAACAAAATGCAATTCTTCTTATTTGGTTGAGTTGAGGAGCTCAACTATTTAGAACAACTGGAGAATGAGCTCTCTGATATTGTGCGTCTAAAATATTTGCTTTTATAAGGTTTCTAGTGGTCTACCCGCTTTCAGATTACTGTAGTCGGAGTAAGCAACTAATTTCAAAACCAGTTTTGATATTTTTTGAAATATGCTTAATATTTGCGGTCTCCGTCAATTAACATTTTGAAATAAGTTTCAGCTCGCTCAGACTAATAGTTTAACTTTTGGATGAATAAATGTGATGCAAATTTCTAATACATTAATTCCTTTAAACGTTTAACTTATTCTAACATACTTATTTAACAGAATTTGTTCTATTTGTTATAAGTTCTTTATTTAAACTGAATGTAATCATCGTTTATTTAATACTCCTAATTAATAACATTAAGTCTGTTCCTCTTTGCATTAAAAAGCACGTGAAAAATTTTATACTTCTTATCTATAAGTTTGGTTAATTACGATAACAGGTCGCATGTGTTTATCTACGATGGTTACAATCACGCTTAAATTCTTGGAACTGTACATCATATAACGGCTGTTAAGGAAACAGGATATAATTGTTTAAATAACTCTTGCATATTAAAGTATCTAATTTTCTTGCACGATTATCTAATAAAACTGGCTTTTACACATTAACGTTTTGTAACAAACTGAATTATGAACATTTTATATTTCTCAACAATTTTTATATTTTAATGAAGCAGTTGCTTAATTACAATAATCACTCTTAGCATAGATGGAATTTAAAATTGTTCATTTTTTGAAAGTGTGTTAAATTAACCAAACTTTTTAACGTATTAGCACTTTATTTTAAGAAAAAGATAATTGTTACTTCTCGAGCTAAATTAAAAACTGCAATTAAGCTCTTAAAATCGGTGACACAATACAACGTGGTTCAGGTGCATTATTAAGCTTTAACATAATATGCTGATCAAGTTTAAGAGGTAAATCCTTAAGAATTTTGCATACATTACTTCAAGAAAGCTTGAATATTCAGTGCTGTATATCAAATTGGCAAGGGACGCGGACCAATAAAAACAGACTAAGCTTTTAACGCGAATGGGTACTCGTAACAAGTAATGGTAACATATTATGTTTCGATAATTGACTACTTTGTTTCTTAAAATCTGTGACTGATTTATATTAGAATTGCTTCAAAAATATTTTGAATCAAGGTTAACATTGAAATAAAATATTTTAGCCCATTGGTTATTAGAATAGAAAGTAGCGCAAAAAACATGTAACAAGCTATAATTTTTTATTTCAAATGATACAATCATTCATTTTTAAAACTTATAGAGGTTGCGTATAGTGATTAATTGAACCCGTTTATAGCTCCATTCTGGTTTAAACGATATTCTTTTATTCCATCTTGCTCCTCCTAAGATTCTCTAGATAATATTACAATACCGCAATTTTTCTAATTTTCCCAAAAAATGGTTTTGTGTAATGAAACTAAGATTTACTTACGTAAAGTATAAAATGCTTATTTCCCCTTATAATTGCTTTAATTCGATTATTATAATTATTTGTTTTTTAAATATTTATCTCGCAGTCTCGTATCGCGTTTAGATAAGTTAAGCTGTATAAAATGAACTTTTGTTGTCTTTTAAAAAATAAATGCAGGGTTGTAAAACATGCTTGCATAGAGAATAATAAAGCGAATAAGATATCATAAAAAATAAAATTTTAGGTACCTTCGATCAAACTGTTAGTTGAAGGAAAATCCGTTCAATTTAAAACAAAAGTACTATAATGCATGTTACATGCGTAATTTCCAAGTTTAAAGATTTTATTACTGTAAATGTCATTTTTTAGCTTATTACACATTTTCTGTGCTATGCAACTAATATTGCATAATTATGAATGCTTAGCTGTAAGAAATAACGGAAAATAGTTGCATTGGTTGTAAAAGCAACCATATAATACAAAGAACGCGATTACAAAAACTGCCACAGTTTCGCGCGTTTTTATGTTATTAATTTAAGTAAAATTAAAAAGACAATTTAAAAACTATTAGTTACTCGAAGTGCGTGAAGCACTAATAATTAAATTAATTAATTATATAACCAGTAAATATAAATGTTCATACATTCAGTAGCTCATGCAATTAATAATTAAATTAACTACAAACTTTGTAATGTAATAAATTAACGTATTGTCATATATTAACCTATTGCAATTTATTGCGCAATGTTTTGCAACATTAAGCAAGTTAAATTTGGGCATATTATCACAACGTCGAACAAACAAAGTAAACAAGATATGAATTGGCAAAACAAAGAGACAGTCTCCAAGAGTTACTATAAATAGAGGTATTCTGGAGGATTAAAGTTTTAACTTTTAAAACGAACACAATAACTATGCATTCGTAGTGTGGTGCGAATAATTTATCCGTCTTTTGAATTTAATTTTGCAACATTTATCAAGGACCTGGATTGCAGTTCGACGATCGTCATAGAATGTTTCTTGGGTAATAGGAGGCTTTCGCCGAAACTATATTTCATAGATGGAACTACAAATGCAGGGAAATACCATGCACTTATTTCTCCGATTTTACAAGCATTTTCGGAAGGGCTGCCTTTAGCCAAAACAAATGAACTCTACTTTTAGCACGAGGAGACGCGTCTCAATTCTAGAATAAACGTAAAGGTTTTGGTAGGAATTGACTAGGGCTCATGGTCTGTACAATCAGCCGATCTTTGCCTTTGAGCTTGTTTATGGGGCTACTTAAATGACAAAATTTACTTAATACATCTGGACATCATTGACTCATTAATAGAATGCATTTTGAATGCCTGTCTTGAAATTCCGCCGGCTATTGTATTAAATACAATACAAGGCGTAGCAAGAATATTCCGATTATGTGTTACAAATGACGGTGCTCAGTTTCAACGCTATTTGTGTGCATAAATATATTTTAATTTTGTTGTTTCTCTTTAAAAGCTATCGTATTAAACTTTTTATTAAAACATCCGTAAGTTTTAATTAGAAAAAGTCGTTCTTTTCCTACAATTTAGAGCAAGGGCGGATTATGTTATACATTTTTAAAATCAAAAGAAAATCTTTTACAATATGTTATTTCAAAAAAATAGTTAACTATCACCACTCTAATGGAGCGGGGCCCACGCCGATTACCTTACTATCATCGTGTAGTACTTTTCCAGTTATTTAGTGTGATTTTTAGTATTACAAACAAACAATAATTAACGAGACTTTAGTGTTGTCTTTTTTTATCAAAAATATGTATTTGTATGAATAAACAATAACAAATTGAATAAAAACTACACTAAAAATAAAACCCAATTCTAGCTTAAGTTGTGTGTACTGTTAACAATTGGTATGTAGGTATATCCAGCGTTGAACTTTAAAAATCTACTTTGAGACAACACGCGACTTTCTCATAAGTATTATAGATAGGTACATTAATAATGTTCCAAAGCCTTTAAATTATTATTCACGTTTATTTTGTGACTGATAACTGCTACGGTTTCCCATGCAAATTACTAAGCACGCTAAACACTACATAACTTTACAAATTTTCTCCGATAACTCGCTTCGACGCATTTTTACAGAGAAACGGAAAAGTTATCGTAAAAGGGCATCAAAAACATGAGAACCGTAGCAAGCTTGAAAAAGGTTTTTATAGCCGTTTTCGCAAAAAAACTAAAAATCACAAGAATAAAGCAGCCTTTCTAAATCTCGTCTTCGCATGTGCGAAAGATAGGAAACTTAAATGTCAAATTTCATTTCTATATCATGTTTATTTTCTGACATACGTTGTTCATGACTAATACTTCAAATACTTCCGAAAATTTAGTTTATATAAAATGGAATTAAGTGACTAAGAAATGTAGTAAGTTTTAAAGAAATCGTTATTGCCGATTTCCAGAAAATTCTGAAACACGAGAAATTCGGAAAATATCCAAAAATTATAGAAATAAAGTGATATTTCCTGTTTTAACCGAAATCTTGAATTTGTATACAAAGGTATAGTTTTCAGAATTAATGATAAAGGCACTTCCGCTTACTTAATTTACTGAAAATGTTCTGAGAAACCGCTTAGATTATATGGGAGGGCATTACATGGCTAAAACATATAGTAAACTAAAAAAATCGCGAAAAACCAAAAAAATGACAAGAGTAAAGTAACACTTCCGGTTATCCGATTTTGAAAATATTGTTGCGGGTATATGCGTTGGCAATTACAAATACGCGCGCATGCTCACGCCCACGCCAGATTCCGCACTCGCACATACGCTCGTGCATGTTCGGCATCCGTGCCTTCGGTCAGACCTGGGCTCTCGCCTTCGACCACGACCGCACTCTCGCTCTCGCGCACGCGCACACATGCATGCACGCACACACATACGGACGCACATACTCAGACATGCACACACACACAAAATCAGCCCATTTCGAAACCAATTTAAGTTTCATAATGGCCTTCCTTTTAACACGGAATATTATATTTTAAAAGGTTGGTAACATTAGTAAGTAACCTTATTAAACGTCAAAATTGAATAGAAAATTGTCAAACTTTCATATTCAAATGTCAAAACATTAATGTTACCAACCATCACTAAAATCCCTAAACCAATTATTTTTCAAAAACAGTGCGTTTTTTTCCTAAATCTTTAGCAAAGAGATAAGATACTATAAAAACTCGTTTCATAAGACGTTTTATCGCACTCGTTCATTAGAAAACGAGCCTCGTAGAGGTGTATGATAGAAAATGTCTTATGAAGTTTGTTCTTTAATATACTATTTTACGGTTCAGGGAGCTCAAAAACCAGTATTTCCACTCAAATTTCGACATCAAAAATTTTGGACGAAAACAATACTTTCTCTTTTACCTATATTTCATATGGGGTAAGAGAAAGTAAAAATATAGTTTTCGCCCACTATTTGGTGCAAGGGTAAAGAAAAACATCATAGAAGAAATAACCTCACTAGGTAAAATCACAAGTCCATTATATGATGTAACGAGTTAATTAAACCAGATATAAGTTATTGATACTAATAGAGCCATAATCAAACTTAGTAGAAGTGTGACGTTACGAGTTTGTTTACTTACGTTACAGGATAAAATTACTTATATTTTTGCTCATCCACGTAGATCGTCGTTACGGGCTGGTTCCTCGGCAGGACTTGAATGAATTCAGAGTTAATCATTCCTACCTAAACCGATTAGATTATGAATAACAAGGCAACATACCTTCAGAAATCATATATTGTTATAACAAAATAAATAAAGGATTATTTACAGGATTAAAATCTGTTCAGAATAATAACGGAGGAACTCGATAATTATAAGAGCATTACCTATACATTTAATTCTAAAATAAACATATAAAAAATGAAAATAATGAAGCGGAATGATTATTTAAATGTTGTTTGCATTTATAACAAGAACAACCATCATTTTACTTTTGAACGCTAAGTTTAATCAACAAATTTACTTTGTTGTTACGGATGACGATCAGTTTGTCTTAGTTATATTAATTTGAATTACGGACTGATGACTTAGCCGAAACTGTCGTCAATGAAATTAATTAGCGCTTTTCATGAGGAGACATGTTCTCAGCAGTAATTAATTTTTAAATATTTTAACATATACATTGGCATAATCGGATCGTGTTTTAACGTTTTTTTTGTTTGTAGGGAAACACGTTCTCCTAATGCATTCCCTTGCGGTCTGTATACGTTGGCAACGCTAGCCTTTATGGCATAGGCAATCAAAGCTTGCGTTCTCGGATCCGCACAAAGCGTGTCCGCTAGAATTATATGCCCGGTCGCACTAGCAACTTCTGATGTAATGCACTGCGGTCTCGCTTAATCTGGTGAACAACTTCAGGGCACTTATCTATGATAAGGGCAACTGTATTACTAGATGATAGTGAACATTGCTTAACAAAGGCATCCGTTACCCCAGCAACAAAGCGCAGTCAGCGAAGGCGGTAATCTTTACAACCTAAGTGCAAACCAGGTCGGTAGACTTGACGGTGTAATTCCAATCGAAGGTTGATTTATTATACACACCCCGAATTTTGTTTTTACGTTGATGAATAAGTAATAAAAAAATTTCCTTTTATTACTTTATTTAAAAACGGTGATTTTGTACAGATATTCTTAAAATTA
>JAHWXV010812607.1:0-11156 GCA_024586415.1 Phrixothrix hirtus
CCCTTAAACTATTAAATAAAATGAAAAAAGTATGGCAATAGCCACATTAGTAAAAACCATTTTTGATATGCGAAGTTCTCTTATTTTCCATAGTGCGGCGGTGTAACTCCTTCAGATTCGGTAAAATTCTAGTAGGCATGGCGAAAAGGCTATACGACAGTTCTAGTCCAAGAGAGTCAAGAGAATTTCCGCATTTGAAGTCTCAGCCACAAAACAAACAAACAAACTAATAGCACATATTTCAGCCCTTCTTCGAAATTCACGCTTCTCTTAAAGTCCAATATTGATTTTTGTAAAAACATTCCGGACTGTTTTCTTAAAAATGTCTAACTCATGACCAAAATTTTTTGCATAATCCTTTTGTTTTATATGTTTCCAAAAGTAAAATCTATTTGGCATATTAGGCACACCGCTCCAGCGTTCTTTCGCCATCTTTCATCAATGATTATTATGATACAATGGAGATAAAACACTTTCATCGGCGTGAAACACTTTAGTTATCGAATAGGTCTATTGACGTTATGTCTGGCTATCTAGTTGTCTAACTTACAAACGCCTACCGATCAATCCATTTACATTTAAAATGTGTATTTAGTCATTCTCTAACCATAACAGTTGGATGGCTGAGCAACTATTCTGGTGAAAACATACTTCTTTCAGATTGACAACATGTAATGGTGACAAGACAAAATCCTCCATATTTCTAAATATCAGTATGGATTTAAATTTCCTTTAAAGAATTATGATACCAAAGTTTGATAGAATGTTGCACCAAACTTTTGATTGTTTATACTTTCTATTGATGAGTGTCCACAATTTTGAAACAATATAAGAGTATTTGTTATGAATAATTTTGTTATAAAGAATATTTTTCCCAAGTGAAAGAAAACTGCAATTTAAATTCTGGGTCTTGAATCTCCAAAGTGTCTAAATTTTAGTTTATGCAACTTGATTGTTTTCTTTTCAAATTTGGAAGCTTCTTCTACCGAACCCGTTTTTAGAGTAGTGATATTATCATTTAAGCCACATTTGGTTTTTGACCTTTACTTGTTGACGAGTGAACCAGTTTCATAAATCACTTAAACCGGCATATCTAGATGTTTCTCATAAAATTGGCATTTGGCTTATGTATGTTAATATCGTTAAAGTTAAGTTCTATTTCAACTGACAAATACTAATAACGTTTTTCATTTGAATATTACTATAGTAATGTGATTCATCGGCTTAATATGTTTGTTTTCGTGGCTGAGGGTTCGGGATGCGGAATTTCCGTTGGCCCGCTTGAATTAGAACTATTACATAATCATTTTGCCATGACTATTAGAATTTTTCCGAATCTGGAGGAATTCACCGCTAGTAGGGATTGTTAACGTGCTAAAAATCACATTGATAGGCAACCTACGATTTTACTTCCTTATCCGAGAAGAAGGCATTTTTTTATATTTCTCTCTGCTGAAAAATTTACCGACCTTGACCGGGTTTGAACCCGCATCCCGTGGGTGTAGAGGCAAACATACTAACCACTACACCAGTCGGGGCCGGATATCTGCTTAATATACACGGTTGCGGTTTTGTAAGTAAAGAGGTGCTGTAAAGAGTTATGTGGAACTGTACTGACTCTGAATATTTGAACACACTTTTAAGGGTTTAAGAACAAGCAAAACTTGGCGAAAAAAAATTAGTAACTTTACAACTAAAAATGTTTCTGCTATCATCAACTTGGCTAGAATTACACGGGCAGTACTCACAATGATTTTAATAATTACTGTTGGCGCTTTGTATATAAAATCAAAGTAGTTTAATTATTTTAGGTTCTAAAATATAGTTAAGTAATGTAGCCCTATTTCAACCGCTTCTTTTCATCTTAAGTATTCGTTTTTTTTGTTTTAAAGCACAGTCTCGTCTGGTTTATCGTTATCGCTTCACCTCGCTCTAAAAAGGCTCTCGTACTCCTTGCTAAGTAACGCCGATACTACGTGTCGCCTTCAGTATTGCATAGTAATACTCGTTAATATTAAATTAATTTGCTTCTAAACACATGTAAAATAATTTTATGTATTAAGAAGTATGTTCTACCCAATTATCCCGTTTTCATTCCTTTCAATTTCATTTTAAAGAACAAAGATCGGTCACGCCGCTCTAACATCTTATAAATTTTAAGGTAAGATCTTGTAATTAAAACATTATCGTTATTACAGTCCAGTGATATATAATTTTCATATGTGTTGTGCTTGTGGTTAATGAATATAAAAATCCTACAACTTATATTGTAAGGCATCTTGTATTCGTTACTACTCCAAGTAATCACCAGCGCCAAAATTTTGGGACACAGGTGTTTCTTCGTGTGTACCTGTAACGGTTTCGCATAAAGCGTAATAAATTATCTACTATTGGATTCAGATACAGTTATTATTTTATCATACGTATATTTATTGCCTTTTTAAACTAACTTACTTACCGACAACTACCGCTTACTGTTAGATATAGTAGCGATTAAAACTCACGTCTGACTACTGACACGGCCGCTAATTGTTTAAATTGTAGTAAAATAAACTGAGTTATAGAGCTTTTTATCAATTATAAAATATATTAGACAAGGTATAATAGAACTACTGAGGCTTATATAAACGTATTCAAATGTGTCGTTTCGAAGTTACAGTCACTCTAGCTTTAAGCTCAAATAATAAAGTATATTTATTCATCACTTCAAACATCATATACTGTGTAACTAATTATATGTATTTCTTCTTTGAAGAGGTACTAGATATGCATTTGATGAAGAGTTTGAAATGTTTCAATTGGTTTGAAGTAACATTACTATATGCAAAGTATTCGCTACTCAAATAGCCTAAGACGAAATATATATTTCATGTCTTCAAGCATGAAACTTGCAAAACCGTGTTAGCTAAAATTGGGCGGAAATTGGGTGGAAATATTGATCGTATGACGGAGTTGTGAATTTTGAGGAACCATCAATTTTATTTGTATCGCGTATAGTGTCAGTGCCCCTTTGCCTTCCGTGCACAGCTGATTTTACAATTTTCATATTTCTTATATACGTATGTAAAAAGGACTTATGCATTTAATCAGTGCAGGCACTACCAGTGCTTTCTCATTTCTTCTAGGAGTATTTAAAGCTTTCCTGTTTAGCGTCTTCTTTGACGTCTTACTAACTCAAGTCAGCAGTATTCTTTAGAAAATGCCCTACCAATGTTTTTGGTGAGTGTCCATTGAATGTTAAAGCATGTATGTTGTTTATAAATGATAAAACGTCAGCTCACTCTAGTTATTGAGCACGTTCTTGTATTATTTCCAGTTTTCAGTTTCTTACATTTATGCCTACCGAAACGTCTAAATTCCATTGTATTTCTACTTCAGCTTGTAATATCGACAATTTTCACTAGAGAATGGAAGAGATCATCAAGAGCGTTAATTAATTCATTAATTCATTAATTCGGCAATATATTACTATGGCGGAATTGAAGCATCTCTATTATTTCATCCGCTATAACTTTTAATTGTATCATTGAAACAATCGATACGACATTAGGAATAGATGTAAATATTGATCTCAGTCTCGTTAATGATCTCAGACAACAGCTGCCACATATTTCCCCCTGGTACGGTTAATGGCTGTACTATTCCATCCAACAGCGAATAAAGAGCTCTGATATTTCATATTTTTAACAATTTACAGAGGTTTGGGGCAAAGTCGACTCAACATTTCGTTTTGGTCGTAATCGAATTCTAAAACAGCTGAAGAGCTCCTTTACCAATGTTTTGGCTACTGTAACTACTACACTTACTAAAATAATCGATCGTCACTAATACGTAATTGCTGCCTGAATCTGTTATCCCAAAAGGATCTTCTATATCAATTCTGACTCTTTCGAAAGGGTTACCCATGTTATACTGTCTCATTGGTGGTCTCCGTCTTCCAAGTGCATCGTCCTTTAAGCACGTCTTTCATTCAATTCACCCAATAAAATCGTTGGAGAACATTTTGTAGTGATTTCTGTACACTCACATGCCCTCCTGATAGTCCATCATACAATTGTCGCAAAATCTTTGTCACTCTGTTTTGGAATTATTACGCATGTTTGTATCTCAATTCAATCTTCGTTTTCCAGGGCTCTTTTCAAATGTGCAAGGATTCTATTGAGCCCTATCGCCATTCTTCCATTTCAGACATAATTGTAGATCGGGATCGTTTTTTTGATATTTCTTATATTTTATGGCTCCCAAGGATCTTTATTAATAGTTATACGTTTGAGATGTTCTTCAATTTTTGATTCCAGCCGAGAGTTCCAGCTGAAAGCAATTGTGGCATTTTTCTGGACAAGGTGTTCTCTCAATAAAGCTTCAGCATTACAATGGTTCCTTCCAGCACAATATTCTTGATGGCCTGAACTGTCGATGGGACTACTTCTCGAGTCTGTGCAATTTCTCTGAACATGTTCACATTTCTAAGATTGTAGCTTTCTCCGACTTGGTCTTTGTTTCTAAAGTTTTCATAAAATGTCTCTTATAACGCCAAGACGCGTACATAGTTGCAGTAATGATTTAGATAATAAGCTTTTATTTACCTATTTTAATTCAAACTTCAAGAAAAATTTTAATTATATTCAATTTTATTTAAGGTACTCGTAATTGCTGCTATAATTTCTGGAACCTTGAGTTATCTTCAATCAGGAAATGGAGAGGAAATCCATCCAAAAATTGATATTTATCAATTACATGAAAAAGGTGTACAACGTTGGAAAGTATATCACGAGATGCTTAAAAATTCTTCAATTGAGGAAGGTATGCATTTTTATATACTCGTATTGTCCTGTATACTAAGATAAATATTCAATAAAATATACAGAATACCGTAGAGCGATAGAATTTATAAGTAAGAAAATAATAGGCAGGCCCAGAGATCGATCAGGTATAGCTTTAGACGCATTTTTAATAAATGATACATATTGGTTTTGTTTAGATGTTGATGAAAATAAATTAAAAGATCGTCCCACAAGACCTCCACGGAGAAACAGACATCGACATAGTACGGTGTATTAGCTTTTAGTAGATCGTTATTATTAATTTATGTTTAAATCTCCAGACAGGCATGGTTCTCAGATAGACAATTTTATTCATCTTGCTGACATGGAAATGCAGTCACCACTTAACTATCCTAGAAATCGTCGCAGTAAATGTTGCCATGAAAGAACGGTAAAATAAGTAATACTTTTTTTTAGGTACTCTTCGACGTAACTTGTTTCGAATAAATCAACAGATTGGTACAAAAGGTAAAAACTGACCTAATAATCTATAAATAATAATTGACAATTTAGTTTTCATTTTATATAGACAATGATGATTATCAGAAAAGCTCAGAAATTGCATTAGATTTAAGTAGATCCCGAGTTCGTCGTCACATAGCACCAAGACAAGAGGCTAACATTGATCTAGGTTTCGATGGTGCTCATTTATCGAAATTCAGAAGAACCGCTACTTCGTTAAGCGCTGATCCAGGTTTTGATGGAAGTCATTTGTCAGAATTTAGAAGAACCACTTCGCCGAGTGTTGATTCAGGTTTTAATGTACCCAATCGAGGTTGAATTTACCTTAGCAGGCAATAACTGAATAAATACAAATTTTATTTTTCAACTTTGTCTTTGATTTTGACCAATAAAAGTTTAACCAGTTAATTTACTTTTTTACTTTTTCTAAACATTAAATATGATTTTTTGGTTTTTAATTAAGCGATACTAAAAATATATTAATATTGAGGTTTTACCTCACTCTAACCAAAATGGATTTATAAAATACCAAAATACATGAATAGATAAAAGTAATATACTTTGTAGGTACTACCAATTATCCATCATGCCACTTCTAAGAAAGTAGATCAGCACCAAAAAACTTTTTACTTAGGCGTACATTTCTATTTATCAGGTTCTTCGTCGTTCATTCCTAAAAAATCTCTTTGATCAATTTTAGGTAGTTCCGCCTAGGCCTGCCCCCACTTCAACTACTGCTTATACTGACATATAAACTGAATGACAAATAACTAAAAATTTAAAACTATGGCAAAATCTTGCCCTCAATGTAGTAAATAACTAATTGTAATTTAGTTAAATGGCCTTTACTGGTTTGGGGAATTTACTTTATTGTTTTTTGTTTCATGGATATCTGTGTTAGTGACGGTTAAGTATCACATGTTAGTTATTTAGTTGTTATTACTTAATTAAATATAAAAGATGTCACGTGTTCGCCAAAACACATAATTTGCATAACTAACCCGGTTTGAAAGGGGACGCACAGCCGGTATGCACGAAACAGGATTATGCATTTCGAAAGCTCTAGAAGATTGGGGCGAAGTACTTCTACAGTATTACGGGCGTAGCAAGCTTGGTTGGCATCGAATTATTTAGGAGCGTGAAGATCACGTAAGAGAACGGTTTGAAACAACACAGTCAGTTGCAGTAGATTGGATGCCTCCTTTGAACTGCAAGGAACTTCTCTGGACTATTTATGACAGAAATTGTTATTTCAGATTGGCCTCATACCATCCAATATGTAGACTCCTTTAGACACCTCAGTATCGGACTAAGAAATTACAGTGGTGCGACATGTTAAGAGAGCAATGGCAGGTTGAGTGCAATCAGGGCATTTTACCGACGAATTTCGCTTTTGTTTGTGGTGTTTTGATGGACGGTTATGGATTAGAAGGCTTTAGGGAAACGAAAAAGTTTGAACGTTGACAAAAGACATCCTGTATTAACTCGAGGCATTATGATTAGGAGTGTTATACGCCATGAAAGATGTTCTCCAACAGTATTCATCCTGGATATTTTGAACGCCCATAAATAGGCGGCTGAAATTTTTCAATGTGAGCTTCTTCCATATCTAGCAACACCTTGATGGTATTTTCCTGCAGGTTATCGCTAGACCTCACATCGCAGCAGTTAATTAGAGGTTCTTGAAGGAAGAAAATATGAATATTATGCCCCAGTCCGCATAGTTTCCTGACCTGTCAACGATTGAACATGTGTGAGATATGATGGGCAGAAAAATATAAAATTTTACTAACCCTGCTGCTTCGATGGTTAAACTTAGGGAGCAAGTTGAGGGATCATGTAATGAGTTTCGCCCAAAGAAATATCGATCACTTAATTGAGAGTATGCTACTTCAAGTATACAAGTGTATTCATGTCTGAGGAGATACTACTTATTATTAATTCTTGTTTTTATTGGTACTAAAAAAATAAATTTCAATTCTAAATTTACTTAAATTTACTTGAGTCCGTTTAATATTTTTAGAAAGTTTCAACTTTCTTTTGATCATTGCGTTTTTTCAATAAATACTCACTTTCAACTCTATTTCTATGTTTTACCATACAAATAACTTAAAAAATTTACTTATATGCTTTTTTTGGAATACTAAGTTCTATCTCCTTTATGAACCCATTTAAACAAAGATAAACCATCATTTTCGTTCATCTCAATTACCAGTCACTTGCTTACGAGCATATATTCTACTTTCAAATTTTCCAATCATTCGTGAACAATTTGCCAAAGCAATAAAACTCATTTACCTCTTCCATATCTCATAATTTTCGTCAGTCACACCTTCAATCTTAAACACCATTATTTTAGTCTTGTGCATATTTTAATATTAATACTACGAGTCATCTCAATAGATTTGCTTTACATTGGTTGCAGTTCACTCGGATTTTGATAACTGTTCTGGATCGTCAGTATAACATAAGTTCCTCCACATTCAATCTCATCATAGCGTAAGTCGTATGATTAAATTTAGCTATAACTTGAACAACCATGAGATACCATAATACCTGTTTTAATTCGTGCGCAATCGTAAAGTTTTATACAGCGCCTGTATTCATCTTATCTGGAAGGTATCCTAGGTGTTTGATTCCGATTTTGATGAAATTTGGATATATGGTAGACAACTAAAATATAAGAGATTGGTATTTTTTTATCTGCTATAAAGCAGTTCTCGGGGGTAAAAACCACCCTTAAAATTGAAGCTGTATGCTACCATTTTGGCAGTTCATATAGAATCAGTAGATCAATTTGAATGAAACAAACGCTAAAATAATCGCATTCATCTCCACTTAATTTTTTCTACCACTTTCAATTTGCTTCAATTATGAATACTGTCCTAAAGAAAAATGCATATAAACAAATATCCCCCTTAATGTAACTCGATTTATGTAAGAAAATGTATACGTTGTAGAGCATTTTAAAATAAAAGCTAAGTGTTTATGCATTTTCATATAAAATCATTTTGAGTGGTTTTCCACCCCTAACTCTGTGTTAACCACGTAACCGTAATTAATTGACGTACTTTATATAAATTTATTTTAATTTCAGCATAAAATTGTATCGTGTAAAAATATTCGTTAAGTTATACATAGGATCATCGTAACGAATGAAAGGGTAACAATTCTCTTAATTCAACGTATTAATATTTATCTACAAGCAGTGCAAGTTATAATAGTATATGAGATAAGAAAAGAAAGTTTAATAGCTAAGACTTCAAAAATCAATACTTATGGAGATACATATAATCCCTTAAAAATGGTTATACTGTAAGCGTTTCTACACTGTTATGCAATTATGTTATTTATGTTATAAATATATTTCAACGCATCGACACAAATTTATGACGAAAAGTATGTTGTCGAAATAAGACAATATATGTAAGTAATAAGTCAACCTATACCTTTATTATTTATGCCTGTATTACAATATACTGTGTATACAGGGCATTCACTTTTCGTGATATTAGTAGAGTACGTCCGTTATTGGTGAAAATAGAAAGTTGCGGTTTTTGCGAATCTATACTTTTTTTTTTATAAATTTACAATGTTGGCAACCAAATTTCGATATCCCTCTTTGTTTCCGCGATACAGGGCGAAAATGAAAAAATGCCATTGTGCAATATATTGAAATCACGAACTGCTTCTTTCGCAGTTTTCTACGTAGAATTCAGTGGCGTAGTTAAACATTTTTCTATCATGTACGTCTAGCAATAAATTAAACTTTGGTTTTTTAAAGAATCGCCCGGTATATCTTTCAATATTTTAAATTAGCTTCAATTACACTTTTTGTAAATGTAACATACTTGGAGTGTATTTAAAGTATTTAGCCTGAGTTTTCGATTTTTTATAAATTTACACATTTCTAGTTTAGGAGGGCTGGTGTAAGCTTCTTGAAATGATGTTGCGTACTTTTATTTAATTAGGGAAGCAGCCTTGGAACCAACTTGGAACCAATTTTTCTAAACATTAATTCTTCATGAACAATTTTTCGACACTACCTACGCTTATTTCCAGTAATCTTGATAAATCCCGCACGGAAATTCGCCTATCATAGTGATAATCTCATCAGCTCATGAAAGTGCACATTAGTGAGTGATCGTCGAGTTCTTCTAGCATATACTAAATTTTCGACGTCTTCTCTGCCTTCACAGAATTGCTTATTTCAATTTCACAACCGAATTTTTGATAGCGTATTTTCCCCGTACTATCGATGTCAGCAGATTTAGCATTTTCATTTGTCAAGATTTGTGGCTTCCGTTTGAAACATCAGAGCAGCCAGATTCCTTTTGAATGAAAACGTGGCATTTTGTTATGGAAACTTGGGTAGAATTTTTTTTTTTTGGAAAAAATGAAGTAAAATATATTCAAGTAAATGTTTGACGGATAGAATTTGTCGTTTCTTTAGTCGAGTTGTTTGCCATTTTCGGTGATATTGACCTGCTCTGATAATACCCTTCGTGAAGTACTTTACATAGGCGACGTGTGGTTTTATTTCAGAATGCACGACGAGAAGTAATTGAATACGCCGCGTCGCTCGGTGGTGACTCGATCAAAGCTCGTATTCGGAAGTTCGAGAACAGCAAAGTTTGCTTTAGGTAATCGAGTTAAGGGTGGATAATAGATCCGCGCGGCATGTGTGTGTATTGTGGTCTGCAATCAACTAAGGATTGGGAATTAAGACGCCTTGTAGTCTCGACGGTAGTTATTTGACTTTCTTGGAGTATCTATTAGTAGTATACGGGTAAATAAACGCAAGCGACCAGTTCAGCCGCGCTGGTTGATGCCTTGATGGACATAACCCTTACCGCTGGTTGCGGCAATGGCGACTCCGACCTAATTGTGTACTGTGCATCTCATATTGATTGAGTAGGAGACGGAACTGTTAACAGCGATTTCTGTCGGTACTTTTAAATCCCCCTCGCACCGCAGTAGCTTAAGTTGGTGCTCGCTGTTGGCGTTGGTTCCGTTGACCGAGAACATGGCTCGGCCTAATGGCTTGTGGAACCATGGCACATTACAAAGAAATTTGTTTTCAATTCATTTTGCTGTAGAATCTGCAATAGGTTGTTCGGGCAGTCAAAACCAAAAAGAATCAATTAAAGTGGAAGTAAATGTATACAAGTCTTTTAGATAGACTGATACATATATTAATAAAAAAACGTCATTTTAAATTAACTGTGATTACACCTAAAATTCAATTGTTTTCAGTTTTATTAAATTTTCGTTGTTATAAATCATAAACTGCAAATTATTCCATTAATACAAAATTCTCAATTTTTTTACGTCGTTTACTTTATTATTTAATTATTATGCGTAATCATATGATCCTAGTCAGCTTATTTTAATTTCTATTGTTCTAAGATCTGTCATTTTATGGGATAATATAGGAATCAATATTTGACTTTATTATATTTAAAAGTGTTTACCAATTATTGTTCAATTGATTAATTTGTCCTGTGATAAATAATGTATATAATTATGCAACATTCTTACTTTGAGTTGGTGGGCCCCCATACTTATTTCTCGTTGGGGTTATAATAACTAGCCTCATTTAATTATATATAGCATATTGGCTAATTTCGGATTTGGCGAAATGTGTTATATTGATTATAGGTTATATTTTGAACTTTGTAAATATCAATTATTTGTTTAATTAAATTTTCTCGTTTACTTTTGATTGAAATTGTGACGAGTCTAGGGTGTTATGTGATCTAAACTTAATTTGTTTTGTATTTGTTACCGATTAATCAGTCGAAGATGCGGCGTAGGTTGCTTTATACTTCTTTGTGGCTGGCAATGTATATTTGTAACGCTTATTTCGTC
>JAHWXV010812854.1:0-10615 GCA_024586415.1 Phrixothrix hirtus
AATTTAAAATTTGTGAAGTACGATTTGTCAAAGATTGTATATATCTTTTTAATTTGGGTGACCCAGAAACCGATTAAGGGTAAAGAGTAACTAACCGAGTCTGATACTTTGCGTCTCGCAAGGGACAAAAATAATATATGTTGTTCTTATCAAGTTTACTACAATTATAATTGTTGCCTAAAATAATCTGTTGACAATAAATGTTTTCGTTTTGTTTATAATTACTGGTGTAATTCTTTATAACCAAGTGACTTTCTTTCAGCTCACACTTTGCAGTTAAGGTAAGATTTTGGTTTCCTGTTTGCACATTTTGTCGTTAGGGACGTGTAAACTTAATTTTTACTACCTACGACTGGCGCCCATTTTGACTTCCTTTTTCTCTACATAAAGATATTAGATTCAACATACGATTTGACGCAACACCAAGATCCAAGCCACTCTGCCGACAA
This sequence comes from Phrixothrix hirtus, assembly GCA_024586415.1. Classification (NCBI taxonomy): domain Eukaryota; kingdom Metazoa; phylum Arthropoda; class Insecta; order Coleoptera; family Phengodidae; genus Phrixothrix; species Phrixothrix hirtus. The sequence continues at coordinate 450 of JAHWXV010812854.1, forward strand.
CCATTTTTGTTTGAGCTTAGTCGGCGCTTACTTTAGGTTCCCACGGGATTTCCGGAAAGAAGGAACAACGTAATTTCTATATGGCATATGTTGCACTCGTTCTGGGTTATACTTTTGACTAAGAATCGAGCGTGACAAGACCTTCTGCGGAAAGTATTCAAAAGAAGAAGCGAGGAACTGGATCTGCAATCTTTATACAATGACTTTGTAATAACATACGAACATGTAACCTTTGACCCCAACAAAAACTGGCCACAGTCACATACTGACTGGACACCCCTAACAAATGACGAAACTATTACAACTAAACTGTCACAGGAGCGCAACTGTAATACATGAACTTCGTAGACTTGCGGAAGAAACTGAGATAGACATTATGCTCCTACAAGAACCTTATACCACTACCGACAACAAAATTCTGGGGATGCCAGTAAATAGCCTAAAGATAACCAAAGGAATTTCTCCCATGGCTGCCATCATAGTCCTAAATAGGAACATCACCACAACCATGGTGGAACATTTCAGTGATTCCCACTGCGTCTGTGTTGATATTGCCACACCATCAGGAGGCTACATACTGGTAAGCTCCTACTTTCAGTTTTCGGATGACTACAACAAAGATCTCAGGAGAATCCGAAAGATCGCGGACACATACACAAACAGGCGTGTTATGTATGCGATGGACCCCAACGCAAAATCGCATATGTGGCACAGTAACACCACTGACGATAAAGGACGTATACTACTAGACTTCATACAAGAACATAAACTAGAAATTCTCAACAAACCCAAAAACTCCCTAACATATCACGGACCTAACAACCCACAGACGAACATAGATGTGACTATATATACCCTACAGACACACGACTCAATCAGATTGGAATGTCACGACCAATCTAACAATCAGCGACCATAACTACACAAAACCCATCCAGAACTATCACAAACACCAACAAAACCTATAACTACGACAAAGTAAACTGGACAACCCTTCAAAACTCTTTTATGCCGCCGCTGACAATAAAACCCAACGAAAACGTACATGATTGTACAGAATTACTTACAAAAACCATACATAACGCCATGAAAGTTGCCACCCCTCAACATTACCCCAAAACGACGAAAACAATTTTTTGGAACCAACACCTAACTAACTTAAGGCAAATCCTACGACGCGCCAGAAGAGCGTACCAAAACGCTATAACTCCTGATCTGTGAACACAAACTATCTGTTTACAGAAACTTCAAAGCACAGTACACAAATGAAATCTATATTGCTAAGGTGAACAGCTGGATTAAGTTCGCAGAGGAGTTGCAAACAAATCCGTGGGGACTGCCGTACAAATTGACAGCAAATAAACTTAACACCAATACTGACATACAAACGTTACGTAAAAGGGATGGAACTTTCACAACCACTTAGGACGACACCACAAGCTTCTTACTAAACAGCCTACCACCAGATGATGACCCGACAACAGACACTCCTACACAACAAATACTTAGACAACGCATATACTCAACACCCTTAAACCAGAACATTTCACATCCAGTTACAACCTCTGAAATCACAGACGCAATCTCCCCACTAAAAAATAAAAAAGCCCCTGAACTAGACCAAATAAGCGAGATGAAAACCCTTAAAGAGCCACTAACCTCAATTCTTGAGGCTCTATACAATGAATGCCTAGTGTAGGGCAAATTCCCAAACTTGTGGAAAAAGGGCAACATTAGAATAGTATAAAAAGAGACAATCCAAAGATCCCCAAAATACGAAGACGTACCGACCGATTTGCCTTCTCTACACGCTTGGAAAATTATATGAAAAAATAATCAACGACAGACCTACACAACACACGACCTACAAAGTAATCGACAATATGGCTTCCGAAAGGGCAAATCGGCCAAAGACGCCATTAACCAACTCACTGATGAATTTAATCTCGCTAAGTTCTAAAAGATATACGTCCCTGGTCTGCATCGGGATCAGTGGCGCATTTGATAATCTCTGGTGGCCCTCATTAATACGTGCTCTGATAAAACGCAACATCCCCAGAGACGCTTCTCAAAAGCGTTAAAAACTACTGTCAGGACAGATACGTCACAATCATCGACAACCAGAATCGCATAAGTAAGCGTATCACCAAAGGCTTCCCGCAAGGTTGGACTTGCGGGCCCCTTTTTTGGAACACAGTCCTTGACGATCTGCTCCTGACACTAGAACATGACGAAGACATTTTAGACAAAATAACATATGCAGACGACGTGGTTATACTCCTAGAAGCCGAATCTAAAAGAGCACTAGAAGCCAAAATGAACACCACATTACAAAATATTCAAAATTGGTGCCTGGAAATCAAACTAAAGATATTACCAGCAAAAACGACATATAACCTGGTGAGAGGATCTCTGCAGAGGGACCCAGTAATAACACTGGACATCCAAAAGATCTCCAGAGCCAAGAGCACCAAATTATTAGGCGTAACTATAGATGAAAAATAGAACTTCAAGACGCACATCATCAACACCTGCGAGAAAGCGACCAATATATTGCAAAAAATAGCCAGGATTGCACAGAAAGACTTTAAGATCCCTCTGCCGAATGCAAGGTTATAGATTAATAACGTAGCAATGGCAATTATAACGTACGTGGCTAGTACTTGGATACATAGATTAAATATCGGCCATTTTAAAACGAAACAGCTGTCTACTCAGAGAGGGGCAATACTCAGACTTACCGGAGTCTTTGGCACTACGTGGCTGGACCCTTTGTTGGTAATTCTGGGTATAGTTCCGGTACATCTACAGGCCAAGAAGAGAGCAGTCAGGTGCTGGCTCAAAAAAGGCTACCAAGGTAGAGTGAACAATATACTGGATGAAAGAGCGCTGACAAAATCCTACATTACCAACCGCATTCTAACCATATGGCAAGATGAGTGAAACAACGCCTCAATAGGCAGAAGAACCTACAATTTTATGCCAACTGTCAGGTTTTGCCAGCGCAACAGTTGATTCTGCCCTTCCACAGGCACTATACATTTTTTGACAGGACATGGACCCTATCCGACTCATCTACACAGAATCAACAGCAGACCGACACCAAACTGCGACTGTGGTTTTCGATTATGCCCTAACATAACAGTAACTACTCCAACTCGGAGACCAACTACTAAACAAGACACCCGGCGACTACCTTGGAAACAAACATGACTTCGACATCTTTAATAAACTGACACAAATCCTCTCAAATCGCCAAAACCGTCTTCCCACAATGACGCAGCCACCCTTCTCTAAACATGTTTCACGCTTAGATTTTTAGATCCACAAAATTTAAAACTGAATCCTGCATGGGTCTTGCCGTGCGGGACAAGTCGATTATCTACAATCAACACCTCAACACACTCAAACACATACATTCTGAACACACAAAATCCATTCATACACAACACACTATCATAAACACATCACACACACAATCCAATTAAAACAAAACAAATCTCTTACACAACAATACATAATGTATCGACACAACATAACAAACAACTTAACCGACAATACAACTACCACTACAAACTACGAATAGAGGCCGAACCATATCCTGACCAACACCAACTACCTCAACCAAAACTTCACCATCGACTTCGAAGAAGCCATCAAACTACCAAATCTCCAAACAAACTAACAACAAACACCCACAGCCTACTACCCATCTAATAAACACTCTGTGAAGTGAAATAATGTGATTTATTCTTAACCTTAAATACTCTCTAATCCTAGTGATAGTGCGAGTGCCGCAGTGACGGACTTCTACCAGTAACTCCGTTACTAATGAGTCACTGGCGGAGAACTCTGTTTTTTCCCTTTAATATTAACTTAAAGTTATCTTTACAGACTATAGTTTCTACACAGCACTACATCATTGAAACAGAAGAAATCATCCAGGACAGCAATCAACAAACAAACAAACCATTCTCATCAAAATCGCAACCAAAACACCAATTAACAACACCATCTACAACATAACACGCAACAATGACAACACTGAAGACCACAACGAATCTAACAAACACTAGCGGAATAGGACCCCAAAACATCTTTAGGCATAAGTTTAGATTTAAGGCTACCAAACTCAAAGGCCCATCTGGGAGGGCGGTAGCCCCCATCATAAAAAATTAGGAATTTAACTTAGGTTTAGTAATTAAAGCTCAATTTTTATTAATAGGTATTGAGCTATTTTATGGAAATAAAGAAAATTGAATTGAATTGAATTTGTACATAAAATCACTATGTTCTTGCATGTCTTTTGTAAACAACAGCCATATTTCTAAATATTGAGCTAGGTGGCCAATACGTTTTGATTGGCCTTTTAAACTTGGCAAAATTTTAACGATATTCTGTTTTCTTGTTCTTACTTTTGCATTAGGAACCACTACCCACCATTTGTAACGCTTTTTTCCGTAAAACGTCTTTAGTTGAGTAATTTAAGAATTGTGCAAGTCTGCACTATTTTCTTTTTCAGATTCAACTTCATCGTGTTCATATGTAGTCCTTTCTTCTAAATCAATATCTTCATCTGCTTTCGAATAGCTACTATACTCATCTGCCGGATTGAAAGTTTGAACAACTTGCCATGATAAATAAAGTCACGTAATGTAACATTTCCAGGGAAATATGTTAAAGTGAAAAAGTAACGCAATATCCGATTTGCAACAAATACGTGTGTCTTACGTTTCCGTAAAAATACCAGAAGATTAAATTGATAGACATTTTAAAAAAACCGCGAATTAATTTAAAATAAATATTATTTAATAATCTGCATGTAAATAAAACGAAATTAAGTAAAACTTGAAGATGCTAAATATTACGCAATAACCAAAGTATTAAGAAACCATTCAAAGTGAATAAAGATTGCTACCGAAATGTATAACAAACATAAAGCAATCTCAAAACCGAATTTAATTAACAAGAGAATATTAATTAGAATTACGTTATAAATAAAGTGCTAATCAAATCAGATAAGCGATATGCTTATCAATAAGTGTAAGACTGAATAACAATTATCATGAACGTTCGAGCAGAGAGCGAAATATCGAATATTCTGTATAAAAGAACGAAGCTTTCAGATTAAGAGGACAGTTCTTGCAGTCCCGTGCTCGAACTAACACCGATAGATCTGGCAATTTCGAGCTCAAGCTAAGACCGCGTCATTCCGTACCTAAAGAATAGGCGTATCTCTGCCTAGAAGGCCGAGATATTTTTGTTCAATTATAAAGCGCTTTGTTAACTGCAAAGAACGCAAACCGTCTGCACCGAATTGTTTATATTACAATTTCTAAACCGCCGTCGTAAAAATCAAAACTGCGAACATAGTTCAACCATCCGAAAAGATGAAACCCCCTTGTTATTATCCGATCCCATCAAGGCTATTGTCGAGAGTGGGCGAGTTGCTCTTTAGCGGAACTATCTCGTCAATAAGCATAACTAGGACGCTCTAACATTGTGCTGGCTTTGTAGCGAACGCAAAAGCGTCACTAGGGCCCGTGAAAGCGCCGCCATCAAACATCTCTGTGTTGGCTAGCTAACGAGAGCCTGTTTGACGTCATCAACCCCATGATACCTTCGTCTACCGTGTGACATCGCTCACGAGTAGACCAAGGGATCATCGCCTGAACTGTCCAAGTTTTACGCGGAGGAGCACGTTTCCTTGCAAGGGGCGAAAAGCGCCGCTGAACGCCTGTCACAATTATCCCAATACCGAGAACGCCCTTTTTACATTGAAAGCTTCCAAGTCTTTAAAAACAAATTATTTAATTTATAACTGTTAAATATCCGTTACTGTAAATATATATAAAGTTTCAGAAAGTATTCATTCAAATTATTATTTCTGTTATTGTGTATAAAATTACTTTTGAAGGTTTTATCCATCTTATTATTTCCGCCGATCTTAGTTATTAAATATACGATTGTAAAACGATCGTTTCACATAAGAAGTCACGACCACTTTCGAGGTCCATTCCGTTTAATACTCAAGTCTCTCCTATTTAAGATAACCCACTACGAACCATTCCAAGAGAGGGCCCTAGCAGCAATTGGTGCCTTCTGCCTGACCGAATTGGACCTACCCACTCCGAGGAGTAATCCCGGAAGCAAAAATATATCTTATTTTTACTGATCCCGTGCCCCAAAGACTATGCTTTGAACCGTTACAGTAATTACTGTCCTGGTGACAATTAAGTCCCTAGATTTTGCATTTAGTACAATTTATTAATTTATCTTGTAGGTAGAAGGTACTACAGACATGTAGCTCAATATTTGAATGTATAGTGCGAGTTATAACATTGATTAAGGCCTGAATTACCCCACAACACCAGTTGAGGTTTAAAAAACTGATGATGGGATAAAACCTTATCTCAAAACATCCGCTATTGTCAATAAAAACACTAAATAAAATAATTTACACATTTTATTATATATTGAGAATTAAAGATTCAAATGAAAATCAATTACAACTTTATTAATCATTCTCAATTTTGAGCATGGATACAGCCCAATTTACTGCTTTATTTATTTTATGGTAATGCCAATGGCGGACAGATGGCTTCATGGTTGTTTGAATACTCGTTCACTGTAATCATATTGAGAACATTTGTTTTCATGTGTTTATGCTTATGAGTACTACTAAAACAGCATTGAGAATATTGCAATCAATTTTCTGTGGTATGATTATTTAAATGTGTTACTAAACTATTTTTGTAAATAGTACTAAAAGGGCATTTATAACATTTAAATGGTTTCTCTCTATTATGAACGCGAAGATGACTTTTCAAGTTTCCTTTACGATGACTACTATAAAAACACTGGGCGCAAGTAAATGGTTTCTCTCCTGTATGAGTATACATATGAACTTTTAAGTCATATTTCTGGTTACCACTGTAATCACACTGAGAACATTGAAATGCCTTCTCACCAGTATGAATATACATATGACTTTTCAATTTGTACTTCTGATTACTTCTATAAGTACATTGAAAACATTTAAATGGTTTCTCTCCTGTATGAATACGCAAGTGTGTTCTAAAATCACTTTTTCGACGACCACTATAATAACACTGCGTACATTTAAAAGGCTTATCTTGTGTATGAATATGCATATGAGATTTCAAGTGTCTTTTTTGATTACATTTATAATCACACTCAGAACATTTAAATGGCTTCTTCCCTGTATGAATATACATATGATTTTTCCATTGGGGTTTTCCATTACATTTATAATCACAATAGGAACATTTATATGGCTTTTCTCCAGTATGGATACGCATGTGTATTTTCAAGACACCCTTTTGATTACAACTATAATGACATAAAAAACATTTAAATGGTCTCATTTCTGTATGAATACGCATATGAACATTTAAGTTACCCTTTTGATAACTACTGTAATCACACTGAGAGCATTTAAAAGACTTTTGACCAGTATGCACATGCATATGAATTTTCAATCCACTCTTTCGATTACTACTGTAATTACACTGAGAGCATTTAAATGGCTTATTTCCTTTATGTATATTATTATGATTTCGTAAATCAAACTTTCGATTACTTGAGTAATCACAATGGGAACATTTAAATGGCTTCTCCCCTGTATGAATATACATATGATTTTTCCATTGAAATTTTCGACTACATCTATAATCACAATGAAAGCATTTAAATGGCTTGTTGTCTGTATGAATATACATATGATTTCTCAAGTCATACTTTCGATTACTACAGTAATTACAATGAGAACATTTAAATGTTTTCTCTTGTGTATGAATACGTATATGAAATTTAAAATCATCTTTATCAACAGTATAATAATTGCACTGAGAACATTTAAATTGTTTCCATCTTATATTACGACCCATAGCAGTTTTTAAATTATTCTTTAGAGTACTATTATAATCGAATTCAATACATTTCAAAGTTCTTAAATGTAACTGTTGTGTTGCTAAAGAGTCTTCCGCATCAGATACATACAGTTCTTCTGGTTTAATTTCATCTTTACCAGTAAAATTGCAATACTGTAATAAATTCCAATCTGTATAAGTGGAAATATAACAGTTAAATGTTTATTGACTTACTCTGTTAATGTGGTTAAATTTAAGTATAAATTCGTTTAAAGTATTAATAAGTTCAAAACACTTCACACATACAATTGCTTTGGAATTTATACGTAAATCCTATGAATAAAAGAACAAATAAAACGTGTTACCTACTAAAATAAAATATAAATTTACCAGTTCAGAACAACAGAAGTGTAATTTGTTACGACATGAAGTTTGTTGTCCATTCATTTCAATCAAGTCTATGCAAATTGTAAATAAATTTTCTTCAACTATCAAAGAGCAAGTTCTACATCTTGCACAAAAGGATTCATTATTGTTATAGTTATTTATACTGCCAGAAATTATTGGCATTGTATTAGGCAAGCAGAAAATGTTTCCTGCCATTTTTTTGTTAACTTTTAATTTCTAATTTTAACGCTAACAAGGCGCGGTCCGATTCACGTATTAACGTACTTACAGCCCTATAAGAGATTGTAGGTGTTTATTTTGACCATAGATATTCATGGCTTTGGGTAGACCTAGAACCGCGCTGGTACAAAAAAATTCCTACCAGTTAAGTTCAAGTATTAAGTTAATGCGGTGTTATAGAACGGAATTTGAAATTAAAAAATAAAAATGACGCATTATATTATATTGAGATAATTGATTCTTCAGATGATGATGTTTGGATTGTTCCACCACCGTTTATGCCAAATTAAAATTTAAAACATTTTAAATTTAAAATAACCAACTTCACGGTACATATTCGGACCAGGTTACGAAACGACACTTTATCCAGTTGAGACAGTGGCTCATAGATTTAAATTGACTTGTTCACACTACGTATCCCGTTATAAAATCGTATACGATTGATTTTGTCATTCGAATTTGCCACTGCCGTACGAACACACCAATTCGGAAAAATATTCGATCCCCACGACAGTGACGCAGTGATTTTATAGACAACGTTCAGACGATGCGAATTTTTTCTGTGTATCGAATGCCCGAGGCTGCAAGATCACGCCGTTCAGCAGTAATTGAATGCCTTTCCCTTTCCCTACAGTTTGTTTTTTATAATTCTATTGAATAAATCCACAAATGAAGCAATGGCCATTCTATAGTAATTAAAAAACTTTATTGCGTCATTTCTTAATTGACAAAGGAACTTTTGAAAAGCCCCTAAAGTGAACCTCGGTAGCTTTTGTTTTTTCTCTTTCGTTTATGTCCATAAAAATACCAATACATTAAAGCATTAGCATTATCATTCATTACGTTAATAGCACCATAAAATATTTGGTGTTTAAAACAAATTCGATTTTGTAAATTTATCCGTATACGGAAACGGAGTTGTGAACGCACTAGTTCGTATCTTACCTATTCGATAGAAATTTCGATTCCATAGATATACGGACCATCCAAACGAGCTCTTATAGCTATTCTCCTCAAGAATATACGATGAAATAGGCTGGGTTCACACGACATTGTCCTGCACATTTTTTAAGTTATTCGATTTTAACCGTATAATCAGTGGGATGTTCATACACTACATTTTCATTCGTGTACAAACGAATAGCCGCAGTTTTCAGACGGCATCACCCTGACTAGACGGCTGTGATGAATTCATGCTTATTTGTACTTTTATACTGGTACCAAAGACACCAGCGGCTTCGCCGCCGGCATGACAGAAGCTTTTGGGTTCATCCTATAAATCAAGAAGCAATGCGTACTAACACATTTGAAAAATTGTACGAAAACTAAGAAACGATATAAAAAAGTTTTTCAATTAGTTTCGATGTCCATAAAAAGTTTGACAATTTATTAAAACCTTTGGAGAATTCAATTTTTCCAAAAAAAAATACGAATGTGCGGAAATTCATCAGTACTAAAATAAAAATTGGCTTTCTGTTTAAGGTGTGTTTACAAATAAAAGTTACGCTGTTAGGTATAGGTATTATTTAAGTTTTATTAATATACTTAAAATACAGTGCTTTCAGATAATTCCGTAAACCACGTGATCAGTTATTTTTTGGATTCTAGGGAATTTTAGGTTACCTAGTTGACAACTTCAATATTTTA
>JAHWXV010812872.1:0-11459 GCA_024586415.1 Phrixothrix hirtus
GCGGGTCATTAAAAATCAATTATGCCGCGGGGGTCATTAAAAAACCGGTTTTCAAGGTTGGGGCAAAATGAGGTCCCAGAACCGACTATCTCTATCTACTAATTAGATAATAAATTCGAAACTTTAAAAGAAAAACAATGAAAATAGAAATTAAAATCACCATTTCACAATTTTTCCTTGCGATGAATTTAGATGTAATACACTCCTCCACTGGAAAAAACAAATAAAAGGATCGAACATTCACGTGATATACTAAGGGAGAATAAGATCCCAATCAAAATATTTCTCAAGAGAAACGATGATCTTAAAAGGCAATTCTATAAATAAAAAGTTAACTCATATCAATGTGTCAAGGTCAAGAGAAAACTTTTGAATGAAAGTGAATGTTTCAAAAAATTTAAAGCTAAATATGTACACACATTTTAATGAGGAAAATTGATCCTAACAGAACCAACAAATATCCAAACCAACGTCGTTTCTCTGGCACATTAAGCAAGAGGGAGTAGACACCCAACAAAGGCGGTATCTTTTTCTAAAAAGCTGCTTCTTTTAAGGGATGGATTATTCCAGAAGCGTACTCTTAATAACAATTAAAAAAAAGGACGACAGGTTAAAATTAATTCACGAAAAAGAGGAAAATCGGAAAAAGTTATACTTTAAATAAAAAGTATGGAATGGAAAAACAATTTGCAAGTTCCTAAATGGCTCTAAATGAACGTGGATGATTATCGCAAATAAATAAATTTGAATCACCAGAAATATGAATTCAAACGCACCTTTTTAATGTTTACCTTCAATGCTGTATCATTATTTATAGTCGGTGTTATTACCGACAATTTCGTGCCATCGCATGTATTTCACTTATAAGTGTTGTTTGAGTTATAGCCTTTTTCTTATCGAGCTTGGTCTTATTGTCAATAATACATATTTTGTTCCTTTTAAATTTTACCTGGTGCAAGAATGAATAAGATTATCTAAGCAATGAGATTTCTTGTAAAATTGTGTCTGAAAATTAAATTGAATTGAAATTGAATCAAATCTTGAAAGTGAGAAAATCTTGTTGCTTTCCCCTCATATATAAAGTAAACTATGATATGCTAAATAAATTCTTCACAGTAAATGCAATAAAACAAATCATAAATTGAATTCATTTATGTAAAACGATTAAAAAAGCAATCAAAAATACACGCGTAAAACACGCAAGAGAAATAATCAATGCTTGTAACTATTTTAAGAAAATAATGATAAGAAACGTAAATTTTAAATTCGCAAATGTCTGTAATTGGCTCATACGGAAAAAATTAAGGCAGGGTGTATCTGATCATGAAGTACGCACAACAGGTATTACAGAAAGGTAGAGTAAATGTAGGTCGCAATTTGAGCTCAATATACTTTAATTATTTATACTAATAACATAATAATTTGGCTAATGCTAATTAAATGTCAAATCATCAAAATTATGCGGTAAAAAAATAACAATTACTTATCATACCGTGACAAAGCCAGTATCACGTAATATGGAATATAATTAATAATTAATCACGGTACTCTAACATTAGATGGCACAACGCTTATTATTCAATATATGAGCGTCGTTTTGAGTTCTAGTTTTTAAAATAGAAAGTGGTAACGTGAATGTGAACAAAGGGCGACTAAATTGGTACAAAATAGAATGGATAACCTACAAGGAGAAATTGAGGCTGCTTTCCTAAATGTTCCCTCTTGGTTTAGCAAAAATTGCTTCGTATGTGTATGACCAATTTATGCGGTGCCCATTTCCATGATAATCCGCCGAGGTCGTTCTTTAATCGAATGACAACCTTCAAGTGTGACTTATTTACTTCAAAACAATCAAATCGTAAATGCACCAAAAACGTAACGGGTATTTGAAAAGGTCTGTTCAACAATTCGACTTTAATAAACTTCTTTGCACTTTCGGGATGAAAACACCATATCTAACTACTTATTTCTATGACTAAAGCGGCGATTTTAATCTCAAGGGAGATAAAGTAAATTTAATCCCGTATAAAAAAAGTAAATTTATGGCAATAACAAAAATTAAACAATTAAGTTGCATATTGCTGAAAGCGTTACTGTAGCGTTTCGCAAATAAAATTTAAATAGCATTTGCCGTGATAAATCGAATAAATTGTCAAGGTCAATGTTATGCAATTTTACTTTCATTAGATTTCAAATTATTCGAAAGTACAAAAAATAATGTAATCTCAGGACTAAAGTGGTTTTTAATCCCTCGGAATTAAAAGAGACGCCTTAATGCCTTGATAAATAATATACTATTAACGTATTACATCCTCCCAAATAATTCCAAAATCCCACATAAAACTGAGACGCAATTTAAATCCGTGCGCTATGTAACATGGTTCATTCGAGAATTCCTTACTTAACATTATCAATCAAGGGATTCGGGAGAAGAAGGATTCGATCCTTGCTTTGCACACGGTACTTTAAATTTGTCCATCCGCTCTAAAAACGCGTGATCTCACAGGAAGGCAAGTAAAATGCTACAGAAGTAACCTAGTGACTTAAATTAGATTAATGTAATCATGGAATACTAAAGTACATGAAGCTAACTTGATGAAATACAAATATTGTTTTATAATAATTTATATTTGACTATACTTGAGTTAATTTATGGGCACATGAATTCGCTTAATTCAATATTTAACTCATTTTAATTATAAAAATAGGTGAAGTTGTATCCTAATAAACGGAGCTCCCAAAATGAATTTAATGTAACATAATAATGGGTGATTCATGTTTTCACAAATAAGATCTAAAAAAATATAGAAAGTGTTGAATATAATTCTTGATGAGATCATGTAGTTCAATTAATTTCAATTACGTATGGAAGGTTATATCCTATAAATAACCGCCATAGCTTATATGGCATGTCATAATACGTTTATCATAATTTTGAATGACATTGTTGCACATAGGGTATAGTTCTTCCTTCAGTCCTGCAATCGTTCTAGGCTTATATCCGTAGACTCTACTTTTCAGATAACTCCGAAGGACAGAGTCTGCATGAACGAGGAAGTCAATTGTTTTTTTGAAATTACACATTCTAGGAAACAAGTTTCTCTAGCTGTATGACTGGTGGAACCGTCTTGTTGAAACCAGAGATTATCAGCGTCCAAATTTCCCAATTGGTCAGCTAATATGCTCTGATAGCGAACGGCATTAACTGTAATCGCATTTTCAGCAACATCTTCGAAGAAATACGTACTAGTTATGCCTCCATACCAAATTCCACACCAAACAGTTAGTTTTCGGTGACAAACTTCTTTTTAGATAATCGTTCTTGGCTTTTCTGATCCCCAAATGAGACAGTTTTGTTTGTTGAAGAAATGATTTAGGGGGCAATGGGCTTGACAGTAAAGATGATTTCACTTGAAAAATCATCTTCTTGTTCAAGCATCCATTCTGCGAAGATACGGTGTTGTTAATTATTCTCGGCTTAAATTCTAGTGTCAATTGATGCAAATGCATATAGTGGAGTAGGGCGTCCCAATTATTTGACTCTATGCTGAACCGAACCGGCCATACTTTTATAAAAAAAAGGCTATGTTTTCCTTCGAACGCTTTGGATGAACATGATGAGGTGCTTTAACTGTGTTCACAGCGCCAGCTTGCTCAAATTTGAGAGAAAATTTTCTCTTTTCGTTATACTAATATCTATTCAGTGTCCAAATCTTTGCGTGAAATTTTTAGGACTGCTGTTTCAGATATAGTAGGGAATAACTAATATTAAATTCTCAATATTCTTTATCCTTTTTTCAGTAGTGATCTTCCAAAGTTAAAGTCATTTAGACTTATTTACTATTCTGCTTCAGCTGTAGATGGGCATTCTCGTTGAATATGGTGAAAATAATTAGAAAAGTGTCAGATCTTGCTGTTTGTTTGCTAACATTAAATAAATTAAGCGATATTAAGTATCATGCATATTAATGGTTAATATAATTTTAGTAGGAGAAAGATTCATTAAAATAATTTAGAAATCAATCTTATAAAAGAAAGATAAAGTTAAATTACAAATATATTTGAATACACCTCGTATTTTACTTCTGGAATATTGCCCAGAAATTTTATTTAAAACTTCGTTAGTAAAAATATTTCAAACTATAAAGTAACAAATCTTACGTCAGAAATTCTAAAGAATTGTTGCAAGGCACATGAAATCACGTCTCAATAACAAAAAAGGTTACAGTTTGTTTCATACAAAAATATGAAATTATTGGGCATGATACCATTAAAAGCTTAAGAAATGACTAACTGGGTTAAAATCCAACAAGTGTAACGATATTTTCTCGGCGCCTTACAGGCGGGGTGATATGATCTCATAAGGGCATATTATCAGCGATCCCGTGGGAAAAATTATAAAGCGATGGGATAGCCATTGGACAGACACGCTTGAGTTAAGTGGTGTAAAAGTAATCAGTGTTTGTTCGGAAGTGTCTTATTTGTTTTAGGAGAATAATATTGCCTTTATTGAAGTTTTAAAGTATCTGCCCTTACTTTTAACATTTAGGCAGTAAATCCAAGTTATTTTGGGATAATTTATTCTATAGAAAAACGGCCGACTCCACTTAAGTATCATTCTACCCATGGGGGTTTTATCAATTCTAAAATTAAGAGATAGAAGTGCCTTCCGAGTCAAGAGCGCTTTCCACCTGTGCCTTATTGTTGTCTGTTTGCTTTTAAAATAACGTAAAATTATACAAAAATCGATTAAATAAATGAATTACCGACTTGAGGTAAACGTATTAACGTTGAATCAAAATTAATTAATTGAGACATTTTACGTTTGTAATCTTAATTGTCAAAACAAACTATTGATATCAAATTTACTGATGTACTTTAATCAGTTAGTTTTATAATTACTATTATCATATTAATTGGGTACCCACAAAAAATATTTTTGCTTATGCATTTTTTGAACATTGTTAAGTGTCGTTAGCGAAATCTGAGGTTCGTTTATTATTTGCCACCGTCAATCAATTACTTCCAGTTGTTATAACAAGCTGGATTTTGTAAATAAACAATTTCGAATCTATATTCCGCTAGCCAATGTTTCTTTTGTTCCTAGAATTTAAGTCCTATTTAATTTCGTAAATAATTGTTGAACTTGTAATTATATGTGTGTTTTTTGTGAAAAATCAATTATATAAAGGTGTTCTTGTGCTAAATTTTGGTTATTGCTTCACCAACATAAACCTTACTTGTAATTGTAATTTTTACAGTGTAATCTTTAGTAGCAAATGTCATAAAGCATTTATTTCTGAGTAAATGCAATACTTTCCTAAAAGTCTATAGTTCAGTTAGCTTAATTCATAATAATATACACGATGATCAGTTTTGAAAACCTGCCCATCAGTGTTTCATTTAAGGCAAACTACGCCCTAAATTTGCAAGTAACGTAAATAATATTTAAAGCTTTTGTCAGCATTTTGCATTGATTTTTATATACAGGAACCGTCATAAATAGTGAGCACCTTTAGTTTAAAATATCCTCTCTTTTAGCTTTTGATCAAGTATCTGCAGTACGACTAAGGTGTCTGTCTCCACTTTTAAGGTAGAACACTAATATCGTGATATATAGGGTGTTTCATAAACATCGCCTAATTGCAGTAGCGCTCTGAGAACAGTGGCGCCCATCTTTTACCGATTTTGTCTTGATTCTACAGTGTTTAGCCTCGCAAGTATCAACGAACCACGCCACACTCCACTGCAGCTTTGCCGGACTGGTTAAACACTCTTGCTTATTTTCCACATGCGTTGTTGTCAGTTTAGCCTGTGACAAAAGGTTTCATTTAAAAAAAATATTTATCCGTTTCCTTTATTAGAGTTTCTTGTTACTTATTGTCAATTGATTTGCCAAACTGTTTTAAATGATTTCGTTGTCCTTGATGATAAAGACATGGTTTTTAGTTAGAGAATTCTTAGTCGATTTTGTTGAATTAATTTAAAGTCTTTCACGTTTCCAGTTTTTGCCTTTATGTAAAACTCTTTTTCTGTTTTTTATTTTAACACGTAGTTAGGTTTGGATGTCTACATTAAGCTGCAATGCAATACAATTTAGCTATTTCTAACCCTAGTTGCCAATCTGAATTATGTTTTTGCTTTGTCTTAAGACGCTTTTTATGGTTTCCTACATTGAATACCGCTAAAGTTCTAAAGTCTAACTAGATGATCATCGGTACCTGATAGGAATCATTATATTTATTGCATAGTAACTCGATAAGCTTATCCTAAAGTGAGGGGTGATTGAATCTAATCGTTATACTTAATTTCTTAAACATAGGCTTTCTAGGATTTTTGTCAACTTTTGGGTTCTTTCAGAAGCCCTTACAACAAAATTATTTTGTTTTTATACTTTTGTATAAAATAAACAAGCAATTATATTAGTTTCTACTATTTATTTTAGAACTATAGTGCGACAATAAAATAATCTGCACTTGAAATAGGTGAATCTTTTAAAATTACACAAAGTTGTGGAATGATAACTTAATATTGGGTATTTAAAGCATTTTTTCTTAAAATTAAAACTATTGTATAATATATACAGAACATTTTAAATATATTACGACTAAATAATATATATTCTATCGATAAATTTTAATATACACTTTAATTTTGATTACTACTTAACTACCAAAGTATAAATATTATGATATAGATCATTTTAAGTTCTTAAAGGAATAATCAATGATACAGCACAAATATTAAATTTATGCTTAAATAATGGAAGCACATATGTTGGTCAAAAAGGAACAAGTCCAAAATGTTAAATAATATGATTTCGCCAACGTTAATCTAATATAGCTTGATCATCTATGAAATAATTTATTTCACAAAGACATCATCAAATAATCTTATTTTCTAAAATATATTCTATCCAAATTATAAACCTGGAATTTGGGCAATACGAGTTTACTACAGAATTTTCCATTCTACGGAAGAAGTAGGAAATGATCACAGTCAATTTGCACTTAAATACTGCTTGAATTAATTAATTAGCGAATGGAAGGTACAATTTTTTAGAAAAACTACTGATGGTATTGTATAAAAATTAAATGTACAAGAAAAAAATTTCCGACTCTTCCAAACTAATTTTAGCGTATAATGAGAAATTATTTATAACAATATACAAAGTATATTAAATTTAGATAGTAAGGACAAATTTGGATAATTAATTTTTTAGTCTATCCATTTGTGCTTACGATCTAGGGCAAAAGTATTTGTCTGGCACATCTCCAAAACTATATTACAAAGTTGATTTTCTTTTGTGGAAGTCTAACCATATACCACCCTTTGCAGCAACTAACGTCGAAGTGGGATCAATTTGTAATGGTGTGATTGTCCTTTTGTTGACTCTTATTTCAAAATTTATAAGCAAATGGGCAATGGCAGCTCTAATTTGTGCTAACGCAAATCTTTGTCCTAGAAAATTACAATTTTATTAAATGGTTAACTTAAAGAGGAATCTAATTTACCTAGGCATGTGCGTGGTCCATCGCTGAATGGTAAGTATGTGCCTTTCACAATGTTATTTTTGTTCTCTTTAGAAAAGCGTTCGGGATCAAATCGATCAGGATCGGGGAAATATTGTGGGTCGTAATGAAAACTATGGATTGGGATTATAATGGGTGTTTTAGGTTCTAATGTTACAGAAGGACCTTTACCATCTGGCGACGGTAGTGTATAAGGTTCTGTACAAAGTTTTCCTATGAACATATCTGCAGGGTGCATGCGAAGGCTCTCTGAAATTTACAAATGTGTAATTATAAAGCTACAAGGGTGATAATAAAAATAATACCATTTAAGAATTTGTTTAAAAAGTCCATGTCTTTAAGCGAGTAATAAGAGAGTTCTCCATCCCTTTCCAAAGTTTCATCAATTTCTGCTTTTAGTTTATTTTGGTATTCAGGATTTGCTGCTAATTCGTATAAAGCGTGACTAAGAACTACAGAACTGGTCTCAAATCCATCCATGAAGAATCCAATTAAGTGAATTGTGATGTCTTCATTGTCAAATACATTTTCACCCAAAGTTTCTTTAATGCGTTGCATCATATCTAAAAAGTCGTTTCTTTTTATATTGTTTAGTTTTCTATATTTCATTGTGTCTGAAACTATGTTTCTGAAGTAGTTTCCAGCTTCATCGGGAACAAATCTGAAATCATAGATACATTATGTTAGAAAAATGAATGTAAGAGAAGTACAATTTTATTGTAAAAGATTAGCTCGAAAGCCGAATGTTTAATGTTGATTTACATTAAAATGTTACCAAGTAGCTTTTGTAACAATTTTTTTATGTGAGTGCGTGGAGGCTTTGAAATATAAAACGATTTAGATTGTCTGAAAACTAAGCTAGGAAAATGCAATTTTTGTATTATTTTTCGATTTGAGCTATAAGAATGGGTTTAATTTCGCGCACGAACTCACACCTCTAATCTTTAAAAAAATTGGGGAAATAATTAGAACTTACTTAATTTTAAGGAACGTGGCTAGTGATGGCATTGCAAAAAGGATGAACAATTTGATATTTGTAAACAAAGATGGTGATAGTATACTCTCAGCCATTGATCTAAACTCAGTTTTATCAGAAGTAAATGAATTTGCTTCAAGTCCTACAGCGCAGCTTGCAACGACGTCCATTGTAAATCTTTGCGCCAGTTCCTTAGCCTCAATACCATCTTTGCTTTTAGTTTCTGCAACGTATTTGACTAATTTCTCGCATACATTTTCCATCAGCGGGAAGAGGGGCTTAATCTGTAAAATAATTGTTTTTGTTTGGTATAGATAATATTAAAATTATTTACAGTTTATTGAACTACTTAGATTCACAAAATATTGCGTAAGAATGCGCCCTATTGCTAATTTTATTTTTTATATTTTATTAATTTTATTATTAAGCAAAGGTAAATACACACAGATAGTGATTGAATTGCTATTAAAGTTTAAATAAACTATCAGAGTATTGGGGTTAACATATCTTCAACAAATAGCTATAACAATTTTAATGTCAGTGACCTCTTCACCTTTTGTTATCTTTCCTTTATTAAGAAATCAAAAATCTAATAACTCATGGATATTTTTATGCAGATTTTCTTCAAAGTTTGAATTAGCAATTTTCTATTTATTGCGGCCATCGGCACATTGCTGACGTATTTATATGCGTTGGAAATTAATTTATGATTTCGAAATCTCTTGTAAGAGAGCATTACAAAATATAAATAAATCTAAATCAATTGTTTTTCAATTATAGTCTAAAATATAAAAATTAAATACCAACTTATGATTACCTAAAAATTCCTCAGTTATTGAAAAATGTAAATATATTTAAAAAGTACACTCACATTCAATGTTTTAGCAGCAATAGATCATTAAAAACCTGCTGAATAATTTTGAAAAGTTTCTTGATTGTTGTAAAATGAATTTTAATATAAAATTAGCAATTAACAATGACTTGTTTTTAGTACTGATACATATTCATATTATTCTAGAATATTATCTTCGAGTCTTAGATAACATTAGCATTGATTTTTATATTTATTAGCTTTGAACTTATCCAGAATAAATTAAAAATTAGATATTTAACAAAATATTCGACTTACTTGTTTACTAGTGAAGGACGGCGATAGAAGATTTCTATTTGTCTTCCATTTGTCTCCATGAATAAAGAAAGGATTTTTGGAAACCAGTGGATCATTCTTTTCGTCAATTTTTAAATCATTTGCTTGAAAACTATAAAAATTTTTCACTAACACATCCTTAACCAATTCTGGATCTCTTAAAATGATTCCTGGTGTTCTCATTTTATAAAATCCGACATAGGATAATTTGGGATACTTTCTGTAGAAACGTTTTGGTTTTTATTTTACCTAAATAAATAAAGATATAAACTTACTGATAAATTTCATGGTAAATTTGTCCTAGTGATTTGGTAAATCTCACGGACTCTCCTAAATTTCCAAAAATCACAGAAACAGATGGATTTGGCACGCCTCTTCTTTTCCAATATTGATAATTAATACCAAGTGCAAGATATGCACAAATGGATGCGACGAAGATCAAGAAAATTAGTATGAACATTTTTCACGATGAAAGCGTTTCTGAACACTATCTTCTTAAATGCTGTCTCTCAAAGAAATGTGCGGGCTTTTTATGGAGGCGTTTAGATATAGGCATCGATTAGTAAACAAAACTTGTGAAATTAATATTGTTTTTTCATAATTATGATAACAAACACTCCATTTTATAGATTAAGATATTACAACAAAGCAGATTCAATTGCTATCTTAATTGATTAATTTTAATCTACCAGTGAATTCAAATTTAATATATATCTTATACATGATCTTGACGTTTAATTGTTTTCTTTTGATTAAATTTTTGTTTTATTAACATAGATATTTTTTCAATACTTTTTAAGTATACAATAGATTATGAAAGATTATTTAATTGTTTTATAATTTTGACGATGACGTTTAATAAGGGTTATCTTTACAAATGCGTTTATATTAATTAGCTAAATTAATTATATCGTGAAAGAGATGCAAATATATTTTTAAACCAAGGTCAGTGCAAGAAAAACTTCATTTATATGATCATACTATATATAGCATAACTTCTTTTAATTATCCAATCTAACTTTAATTGTATAGAATCAAAGATCATCAGAAATAACTTAATAAGTTATTTCAAAATGTTTAGATACGGGACTAACAAATACAATAACGAAATACGCAAAACTATATGAAAACTCTAGTCTATATATTACAGCTTTTCATTAAAATAACTATCAGTAATTAGAAAACGTTTCATCGGTAATAAGGTATTCAAATTCAAACGTGGTCATATAGTTTATAGTTAAAATTGAAACGTTTTTTCATGCATAAATGGCCCTTTTTTGATAAAATATGTATTTAGAAAACCAATCACGCGTTAAAATGGTTTTACTAATGAAATATGTCTCGCGGGATAATGGGCTTTAAAGTAAAATGAATTAAATGTATCGAGATTATTTTCCTTAAAGATCTCTGGTATCCGATAAGACCAA
Organism: Phrixothrix hirtus; assembly: GCA_024586415.1. NCBI lineage: Eukaryota > Metazoa > Arthropoda > Insecta > Coleoptera > Phengodidae > Phrixothrix > Phrixothrix hirtus. The sequence goes on from JAHWXV010812872.1 coordinate 11,083, forward strand.
GCTGCAACAAATACTGATAGAAAATTATTAACAAGACATGTTGGAACGCAAAAGATTACATAAATGAGAATCAACTAACTAAAGGGCGCTACTGCTTGTATTAGGAGTGTCGAAATTGCCTATACCCCTGAACTTCCTGGATTCATTAACTGTTAGTAATTACATTTACAGCTTACTCTTTATAATTATATGTTTAGGACATAAAACTTCTAATCTACATCACTGGTGTGGTAATACGAGTGCCACTGCTTTAATTTCGGGATAGAAGTAAACGAATATACAGTGAGAGCAACAATGGTTGTCCGAAAAAAACTACTTTCCAGTGCTGGTCATACCAATACTTACATCTAATGTACTATAATTTGTTTTTGTCAATA
>JAHWXV010813013.1:0-10404 GCA_024586415.1 Phrixothrix hirtus
GCCTTTTCCGATTTTGTAAATTTCATTAATTCATATTTATCCTTACTACTGGATCCTAGTAGTTTTGAATCGTATATTTCTATATTTGAATTATACACAAGCTCTTCAAATATTAACATTATTATTTGATCATAGCTAAATCTTTTCAAATGTGTGGTTTTATTCGTCGTCAATGCAAAGACTTCTCTAACATTAATGCTATAATTATTCTTTACAACAGCTTGATTTAATCTGTATTAGAATACTGCATCCCAATCTGGAATTCGTACTATGACATTTACATCTCTCGTATAGAAAGGTTTCAGAGAAAAATTGTTAATTTTCTTCTATTAAAATTAAATATTGACAAAACTCGTCTCTCTTACATGGAACGTCTCGATATTCTTGGAATTGAGTCACTTGTAAAAAGACGCGAAAAGGCAATAATTAAATTATTATTCAACATTCTTAATAATAGAATAAATTCCCCTGAACTTCTAGAATCTATAGCTCTGCGAGTACCTAGTTTCAACTCATGAAATAGAACCCCATTTGCTCTCAAGTTCAGTAAAACCGAATATGGCAAGCGCAGTTCAACTTAAAATGTTATCTCCCTGTTAAATAAACACAGTACAGATTTTGTGCACCTACTTAAAGAATATTTAAGCAGTATTTATAAATTATTAAGGAATTATTTTTAATTATTAGTACTCATTTCCTTCTCATATATGTATGTTATTTAATGTTTGTTTAAATATTAATTTTTAATGGTAGGAATATTTGTTATTATTTTCTACTTACTCGCTGCTTTTGTTTAAAAGTACCATTTAGGTTGTAACCTGTACGTATTAATGATAAATAAATAAATAAATTTCAAAGGTTAAATATTGTAGCAAAACATAATGTGTGAAATATTCAAAAGGAATATTATAATTATTTAGCTTAAATAAATTTTGTACTTATTTACTTTAAATTAAATACCTAAATACATGCTGTAGCTTCATTAAAAGAATTTATAGTCGTTGAATTTTCGTTTGCAAATGAAATTTTAACATCACACCTCGCACATATAATTCAACAAAGATCTAGAAAGCTTTAAGTTAAATTCTATTCAAAATTTGTGATCTTAATTTTCATACATAGCTTTGTGATAACTAAACAGAGCAAGAACAAGTTATTCTGAATCATAAGCTACTTTATTTACTTTAACTAGATTTAAATTACTAAAAGGAGATATTTTAATTAAATATAACGAAAACCATTATTTAAATTTTATCCAAAAGCAGATCTTCGAAGTTATTTCATTATGATAATCTATATGTGAATTTTCAACTTGATAAATTTCTCATTCCAATGGTTAATATTTAACAATGCGATATTTTTAAAACAATAACGTCGACTTGTAGCATGATTTCTTGGATAGTACAAAAACTGTAGCTTAAGTTCTTGTGATCCTAGGTCGTATACGACGTAAAGCAACTAATAAAGACAAACTAATCTCAGTTCCACCCGTAAGAGCGAAACGATAGACTTCACCTTCCCCTTTTGTGGATCAAATGTGATTCTTTATTAAACTAAAGACAGCCAAACTAATTCAATTCAACGGAATTATCCCAAACCATGTCGTCAAATCTAATTATTTGCTTGATTAGGTCTCCATACGTGAACACGACGGATGATGATAAACTTCTTTTTTTCTTTAATTGCTAAAGACAACCAAAGTTAATAGGTCTCACCAAATTTGCTATAGACAATGCGAGGAGATTAATTACGATCTTAATTACTATAAAATCAAACTTACCCGTGCGATGAACAATTACAAACACGGAAAAGCAACAAAAAAGTAGTAAATTTAACAATTTATTTACTATACCATTAAAAGAAACTGCACTTGAGGCGAAGACCGCCGCATATTGCAGGTGCTAAGCGTACACTAACCCAAAATCGCACTTTCGCGCATATCCGAATTTCGCCAAATATTTACAGGACATGAGCGTGCTTCGTTAAAATTTAAAACTACAATTTTAATTTTTAAACAAATTTGCAACCTACAATCTTACAGACTCGAATTGCTACAATTTACCGAAAATATTCATAATTTGGAAAAATAACGTTACAAACTATTGTTGTACATAATATTTCTATTGAGTAATCAAAAACTACATATAACATCAAATATGAGTCAGACCAATCCATCAAGTTTTTTCTTGATTATATTATAGTTATCCCCTGCAACATTGCAAAGCTTAGGATAATTTTTCACTTTACTAATAAACACTTGAATACCCAACTCTTCAAAATTTACTCTTTTCATGTCATGTTTTACGGCAACAAGCCGTGTATGGGCATTGATCAGCCTCAAATAAGATACTGTTTGACCCGAGTTAAGTATGCAATACGAAGACAGGGTCGTAAACATTTGTATCAGGCACCACGTACTCGATCGTTCCGGAGTCACGCGTTTCAACTGAGTCTTTACATTCGACCTACTAACATTAACTTGCTGCTTTATATCAATTAGGTAATTAAAATTCACGTTTTAAGCAAAGCATCTCGTGCCATTATTTAGTATTGCTAAATAAAAAGAATAGAATGCTGCTACCGGAGCTATCAATAAAGCTGTCTTTGAAGATGGTCACTATACTACCTTCGATAATAAAGTTAAGCAATGACGTCTCCGACCATCCTAACAATGTAGAATGCATCGAAGTAGATATTACATATTATTACTGGAGAGCTTTAGTAACGACGATAACCAATATGTTTAGGGTAACTATTAACAGAATTATAAGGAGCGTCCATAAATGTTCCAATTTTGTTTTAGCTATAACCCACGCTTTTTTATATAAATAATAATGTATATATTTCTGTAAATTCTAGCAAATTGCTTTAATAGAAGGAAAAAGGGCAGACACTCTAAGAAAATAGGCAAAAATCTTATTCAACATCTTTAAAATATCTATGATCAAATATATAAAGAAGTATAAATTATTTACAAAGGTATAAGAGTGATTAAGAAATTGTAATTTGCTTGTATACATTTTACAAATTCCTTTTGAATGTATTTTAGTATATTATAAAAAATGTACCAAGAATTTCCTTAAAGCGAAAATATGTATTTCAAATTAAATTCTCGTATAAATATTTAACAGCAAATAAAAATAACCATAATTAAAAGAGAACCTCTAAAAGTACTACTTATTTAAAAAGTGATTATTCCATTATATCTAATGTGCCACTCCTTAACGACTCCTTTCAGACGCATTCCAGCACGACTTCTGCTTTATGCTGATGTGATTTTCATGCAAATATCTAAATCTTTCAATAGTATAGTTTTTACGAGAAGAATCATTTTCAAATAAACTGCTACCTTAAATTTTATAGTATTAAGTACATTTAAGCAAATATTCTTAAAAACAAACTAAATAAATTGGCAAGATCAAGATAATTAATTAAATCTTAAAGCGATTATATCTCACAATATGCAACTCAATCTATAAATGTTAAAATTCTGTAATTAATAGTAGATTCTAATGCAATTTTAAAACGGGGAGCATTTACTTGTATCATAATAGATCTGTCTTTAATTAATAACATAAGAATTATTTCTAAAAGAACGTCTTTCGAACGTTTTCATTAAAAATTTCCTAAGGTAATTACTAGGAAAGGTTTCCTTATAGACTCCACCTATTATGGCGCCAATGAATTTAAATTAATGTTCTCACATCGTGTGGGATATTTTTCTCTGTAGATTTGTTAAGCTCTACTAGAATTTTATTGACCCTCACCATAACCCATAATCGGGTGATTTCATAATTTTTTAATTTAGATTACAACAAAACTTCAAAAATTAAACTTCTTATAATTCTGTGAAAATATATTTTTTATATACTGTAAAGATAAAAGAAAATGGTTACATATTTGGAAATGAAAGATTTTCAGTTTCGTGTAACTTTTTGACATTACCATCACGCTCGATAAAAAATTATTTTTTTAAAATTAAGTTGTTTAAGAAAATATTTATCTATATTTTGATGTACCTATATTGATTATTGGCAAAAAATTTTTAATAAACTTTATTACCCTATAATAAATAGTGCATGAAATTGTCAAACTGTAAAAATAGTTTAATTGTAACTATTTTAAAGTTAGTGATGCCTAAGAAATTGAAGAAAGGATTATTTATTTTGCTATAAAATACGAAGTAAAGTTTCTAGTTTATTAAAAAATACTGGTTTTGTACTTTTTATCTTCGCTTATTCTTCTAGTTATGATATTGGATAATGTGACGGAAATGAGAAGCGAATAACGGTAATGTTGAAAAGTGAAGAAAACGCGTGTTTGTAAGTTATTTTTAAAAACTCAGATAAAATTCTCGAAAAATTCAATTTGTAAAAACTTTAAAATATAAAATATAAATTCTGTATAACTATATAAAACAAAAACAAAATGTAACTTATAAACACAAACAAACACGTGCATCATAAACTTTAAATTAAATTTTCTATTATACTTTCGTTGAACTGAAATAGTCGAGAACACTCCAAACAGGAAACTTCTCTTAAATTTAATGTGTGAGGAGCTTTATTATTCTATGTCAACTGGTGTAACTTCATTGTAGGGGATTGCTTTCAATCTAAGTTTACCCAAGATATTATCTATTTTCAATACTTCAGATTCGTTTATTTCGAATATTAGAGTTATTTTTAATTTATCACGAAGCACATCTAAAAACTCATTTAAATTTGAAACGTCTAGTCCATGTACAACACTATTGTCGGTAGTACGCTTCGCTAATCCACCAACACCATCTGCAACACTTTTACCGTGGCCTGATTCGCTAAAATTCCAAGTGTCCTCGCGAAAACCAAAATTCTGGCATAAATGCTTGAAAAGATAGAAGTTTGCTTATTTCTATACTGCGTGGTTGGTTAATCGCTCAATACCTTTAATTAAGTTATATTTGGGCGTTTGTCTAAAATATTACGTAGAATGGGTTGAATATAAGCCCAAATAGCACTGGAATCGTGTCGTAAGCATGCAGAGGCTGTAAAGAAGCTCTGATACTTTAGCTTCTCCTAATCCTTAAAATAATAAGTTCCAGTATGAATACTTAACTGGCCTTTTGAGGCACCAAAATGCAGTGACTGTATTTCGCATGTATATTTTAAATTGTAGTTTTTAGAAAAGTCCACAACAATTAAAACTTTGCTAGCTAAAAGATTTTATTTAAAACTCTTTATAAATTTTTGTTGATGATGTATACGGAAAACATGTTGTAGCATTGTAGGTACATTTTCACTGAATTTCTTTATTAATATTCGTAGTTAGTCTCTTGTTCTTTGTTTAGAAATTATTTTGACAGTTTTTTCCTCACCTTTTATGTTTCTTATTTCAGATCTTGTTTGCCACTCGTAATAATGAATTGCAGATGATGAGGTTCCGAAGTTTTCGAACGAAACTGGTATAGTTCGATTAAAACATAACTGACATATCCTGTAACAACCAACATTCATAGGATAGTGAATTATAACACATAAACTCAGATAATTTAGAGAGTGAAGAAAAATCAGCAACATTATATCATTTTAAAGCATCTAATTTAAAATTAAAATTTGTATATTTGATACCCATGCATGTATCTCGTAAGAAAAGTTTCGGTTTCAGTATCCAAAAGAGTTTCATTTTTATAAAAGATGTGTATCCTAGTTTCACATTACGTTGATCTTTAAATCTTTTATATAAGTCAGTCAGATTTTCTGTCAGATATCGTTTCTGTCTTTGCACACCATTTTTGGAAATAAAATTTTTTTACCAGGACCTTGTACAGAATTTGCGTCATCCTCTAAAAATTCTTGTATAGTTTTATTTAGTATTTTTGTAGCTGAACATCTAGATCTCTTTGCAATCAGTTTATTTTGAGGCATAAAAAACTTTTTTTGGTTATAATTTGTCGCTACTTGTTTCATAGTGCTACTTAATCTATATTTTTTTTTATCAAGGGCCCAGAAAATGATGCTGTTAGTGTTTCCTTTTCCCATTGGGACTTACAATTTTCCTTATTGTTTTGCATTTGCTTAATAAGTACTTCCCCAACTAAAAATTTTCTCTTTATTGTCTGTCGGTCTGCAATACTTAAGATATTGCCTTCACGTGTTTTGGGGGAAGGTGATTTTTTTGCATCTCTTATTTTTTTTAATTTATAATATTTGCTCTTCCACTTTTGATAACGTTTATAATTTACTACATTATAACGTTTTTCTTTTAACAGTAAACGTATAGTTTTAGATCTAGTTGTTAAAACCTTTTTTATTGCAGTTTTCGTTTTTAAATTTGTATTTGTAAAAAATGATGTCTCTTCTAAACCTTACTTTCTTTTTTTTTATTTTGGTAATATTTGTGATTAGCTTCTTTACATTTCCCTCTTCTGTATTTTTTCTCTATCAGAGCATTCGGAGATTAGTTTAAGTTTTACATCGAATTCTCTCTTTTGATATCTTTGACGTTCTTTAGCTTATGTTTTTCGTGCATTTCTGCATTCTCTCGAATTTTAGCCCTTTGCCGTCTCTTCCTTTCAGCTGCTAACATTCTTTTCCGTTCGTCATTTACTGTGCTCGTTTGTTTGTTTTTTTGTTACCTCTATGATTCTCTCCGTTTGATTTATTTTTATTCTGCTTGTTAAAGGTGTTTGTAGCCGTGTTTCCTTTCAAACGCATTCCAGCTGGATTTATATGTTTTTCCTTTAAAACTGCTTTAACTTTGGCAGTTTTGTTTCTGTATTCTTCACATTGACGTTAATTTTGATTTTTCGTGTACCAGGTCCTTGTAAAGAAATTGTAGTTAATCTATTTTGTCTTTCCTTTTCTCCTTTTCTACATTTTATGGCTTCTTCCTTCATTATACTTAGTTTATTATACAATTCTTGTATTTCTATTTTATTATTCAAAATACTATCTGAGGATATAGATGGTTGACCCATATTTGAGAAAGTATAATCTGAAAACGTCAATTTTTAACTATTTTGAAATGTCTTTGAAAACAAAGATTAACATTACTGTCACATTTGTAACATTACCGTCATGTTATGCGTTTTTTCTGAGAGTAACTGAGATTTTAGTGGCCCAAGATGTTAATTTTACCGAAACCAAAATAGATTTGTTCACAATCATATTATAAAATGCTTTTTTATGTATAAAATTATTTGGCCACATCACTAAAAAGTTGATATGCAAATGTAAAGTGCAAGCCGTTAATGTTAATAATAAAAAAACTTTTTTAATACTCACCCTTTAGATATATTAAAAATATTTAAAAATGTTACGGCATTAAACACAACATAAATCTTGCTTTACCGTCGACCATATTTAACTGAATAAAGAACAATTTGTGAATATTAAGGACATTTAGCATTATCTTTTACAAACAGAAAGGATGTGACGGAGATGTTACGTTGCTGCAGTTTCATCTTTAACAGAAATACAATTTAAAAATGAAATGCCAAAAATCATTTATATTGGCCTTTCCTCAATTGAAAACTTTTGTAAATTATTTTAAAGCTATTTATTTTAATTTGATTGGTGTAAATAAAACAGAAATTCTGTTCAAAAGTTTAAGTTTGGTGGTAGTTTTTCATGACGGAAATAACGGAAATTCAAGTTGCTGGTTATAAATATTTTGTTACATTAAGATGTATTTTATATGATTAGTTATTAAAATCCACACTATATTTTTTGTATAAACCTTATTTACTGCATAAAATATTAGTAATTGGAAAGCAGCGGTCAGTTACATCAAACTAAACAATTATTTTAAATCACCCAATCATATCTCTGTATTCTACAAACGTATACTGAATCATTTTGAGCAAAAAAAAGTGATAATCTAAACAATTAATCTCATTAACAAATTAGCGAATTCAGCGGAGATACATTATTACCATGTGTGTTTGTCAGTTCTTAGGGATTTTTTGTTTCAAAGTCAACTGCATACATGATGTTAATATTTTAATGAATCGAAACTACCGATGTTAAAGTGAAAGAACATTTTTTTTTAGAAAAACGGTGAAAATTATGAAAAATGTCAAGAAATAAGTAAAATATTCACATTTTAATTGAATATTCAACATACTCTATCCCGAATACGAAAGGAAATCGGACATAAGTGTATCGGAGCCTTTATATTCTATGTATTGTACTTTTTTCAATGCCACTCCGTGTATATAATATACAAAGTGATTCATTAATATTGCGAAAAATTTTAGGGAAGAATAGTTTATTGCAAAATAAGTGGGGTCTTTCATATAATATTTTTTCCTCCGAAGCCTTCAAGAGTAGTTATGCCCTTCCAAAGTTTTAGAAAAAATATGGTTTTTCTTTAATATTTCAAATTCAGTTAAACGTTCAGAAATAATATTTCGCACAGGTTTAAGCGTAATGAAAATACATGTTATGAGTTGTGTTGCACTTCTCCCCTACTATCAGAAGGGGGTGAAATAGACACCTCTTACAATATTTATTAGTAGAACTTTTTAACGCGTACAAAAGTAATTATGAAAAAATGTGCATTGATTAGCTTATTTTATTTAAAAACTTAGTTCTCTCTTCAGATTTTGCCGTAAAATCGTTAGGTTTCAAATAAAGAAATAAAATTAGAAAATAGATTGAACTTTGTTTAATTTTTATAATAAATTGAAAAATATTTATGTAGACAAACTAAATTAAAAATTTAATTAAGATAAACTTTAAAAAAACTTCATGTTATAGAAGTTGTTGAAAGTGACCGCCTCCGACTTCAATGCAAGCCTGGATCCTGAGATACATTGATTGGCGCACTCGTTCAGAAATACCAGGGGTGTATCTAATTGTTTCACAGCATCCGACAATGCGATTTTGCAATTCTTCAATATTTTCAATGGGAGTAGTATAAACCAGTTATTTGAGGTGACCCCAGAAAAAAAAATCTAATGAATTCAAGTCAGGAAATCGCGGAGGCCAAGGCCGAGGACCTGCGCGGACTATTGAACTATTAGCGTACATTCCATCCAAATATTGACGCGCAGTTAAACCGAAGTGCGCTGAAGCACCATCATGCATAAAATACGTCCGGTTTCTTAATTGTGAAGGGACGTCTTCCAATAGAATTGGCAACTCTTCTTCTAGAAAATCATGATATGCTTCTCCAGTTAATCTCCGTGGTAGAAAGTATGGACCAATCAAATGATCTCCAATAATTCCTAACCACATATTAAGGGAGAATTGATGTTGACGATGGCTTTCAATTATTTCATGTGGTTTTCATGTCCCCATACGTGTTGATTGTGGAAATTAATTATTGCCGTTTTGGAGAAATTAGCTTCATCGGTGAAAAGTATTTCTGCTAAAAAATTAGGATTTTGTCCGATGTTTTCTTGCAGGCATTGACAACGAGCTATATTATGAGGAAAATCTGCTGGCAAAAGCGTATGTACTCTTTGTAAGTGATATTGATGCAGAAGCTCGGTTTTCAATATTCTACAATCTGTTGACTGGCTAATATTTAAATTTTCTGCAATCTTCCGTGAGCTTGTTGTCGGACGTTTCTAAATTCGCGGAGCACTTGTTATTCTACTTGGGGAATGGAAACTATTCGAGGTCGTCCATTCTCAGTAGTAAGTTTTTTAAAACTTTCAAATTCGGTAAGCCAGTTGTGAAAACGAGCGAACATTGTGTGATTGGGATATCTTTCCTCGTAAATGTGCCTAGGTTCTAATGAATTGCCATTGGCGAGGCCATAAACAAAATGCTTATTGCACATTTCTCTATTTGAGTAATTAATTCTAAAAGAATTATTATTTTTAAAGTACATAATCAAATATGTGTTTACCTTTATTATCGTGTATTCCCTCTGGCTCAAAGCTTTCACTAAAATATTCACAAAGAGGATTAAGTAAGGAACCAAGTAATGTTTAGTGCCAGTAATTATTAATATGTTTGACATCAGCCTACTTCAATATTTTTAGTTTATTTAAATTAAATAAGGTTACAATCTATTTTCGAATTTTACTTTTTATTTGAAAATTAACGATTCTACGAGAAAATGTAAGGATAGAAGGAAGTTTTTAAATAAAATAAGCTAATCAATGCATATAAAACTCACACACTACTATCACTAATACTAGGCTGTATGTTGTCTATTGTACTCCAGGAATGGCTGCAGCAGGCCGCCCTCCAGCCCTAGGTGTTCCCGCAGCATGAGCCGGTCCCCCAGTTCCCCCCGTGTCGCTTCCCTTGGTCCACGGTACATCCTGCACTCGCGCAGACGATGTGCTGGATCGTCAGAGTTCCCTAGGCAGGCATCACAGTCTGGTGAGTCCAGTACCCCGATTCTGTGCCGATGCAGGTTAAAATTCCCATGTCCTGAAGCAATTTGCGTTCTGTAGAACGTCGG
>JAHWXV010813016.1:0-14142 GCA_024586415.1 Phrixothrix hirtus
TATATATATATATATATATATATATATATATATATATATATATATATACCGGGTGATTCGAAATGACTGACAAATGTCGTAAGAATGTTAGATACCTTTACAGATTTTTACTAAATATATATATGGTGTATGAGTAAGGAAAAATAAGCAAAACAAGCTTACTAAGTGAAATTGCAAGCGTTATAGGACCTTTGTCCGCCATTTTATGCAATATTAAGGGGAAAACCCACGGAAAAACGTCCTTACTAGATGAAATTACAATTCTTTCCTATTATGTAATCAATTAATGGAATCTTCGGTAGGTTATAGATACCAATAAATCCGCAATTAAACTTCGTAAAACGGCAATGGTTTACAATATCATCTACTTTCAATCCCCTTTCTGCAATGACATTCTGAATTCCAGCGATATAACATGGAATTAACCCGGGCATGACCTGTTCTAATCCGAATAAATTTAGACTAATTGTTTTTAGTAAATTAAGTCCAGATACAATTTTCCTAGGGTTTTATAATAATTTTTGGTTAAAAATCGCACTAGAAGACAATTTTTGTTTTGAAGACTGAAAATTTTTCTAATAAAAAGTTTTCACGTCAAATAGGTCTTGCGAGTTGTCAACATTCTAAGTGGTGGATGTTGCAGATTAATCGAAATAAGATACCTATCTGATGACTTGATATACATAGAAGTTTTCCTACGAATGTGTGAACGAACAAAGTCGATCAGATTTGCAACAAAGAAGTAGGTATTGACCCAAGAGTTCCAGAAATAATCCTCATGGTTGTATTTAACTGGGCATCAACTTTTTCTGCATGAGCTGAATTCATCCAGACTGGGCATTAATATTCGCATTCCAGCTTGATCCTGCTAACTTTTGTATTATATTATTGGCTGTCTTCTATTTTTGTTTTAATTTCTCAATATGTTGGTTATATGTCAAGACTTCAAAGTAACACCAAGACATACCGGATTGAACTTATGGTCTATTAAATTATTATTTATTTGAATTTTTAGAACATGGTACTTTTAATGTTAGTTTAAATGAAAAAAAGTAACTACAACTTTATTGGTACTAAGGCAAAGACGATACTTCTTAAAATAATCACCTACGACATTCAAGTCTTCGTTAAAGTCATTTTCCATATCAGTGAAATCTAGTGTTTGTGCGGATAGAAAGATGCCATTTGCATAAATAAATTTTCGCACTTATGTTATAGATATATTGTTTATTTACGAATTGAAAAGGATTGGCTCTTAAACATAACTTAGTGGGGGAGACCATTCTTTAGTTTTCTAAACTTACTGCTTGATTTTCTACAAATACTCTAAATATTTGATCAGATGCACATTTTCCAAAAATTTAAACACTCTCCCTTGCGATATTGCATTGTAAGATTTACGAATTTGGATATCCTCCCTAACAGTAACATAGGCAGTAGCTGAATCAACAAAAACGACTCCGGTTTTTAACTTTCTTTCAAAACTTACTTCTGTATAACTTGTTAACGCCAAACTTGCTTATAACAACCAGATCATCTATCATTTTGCCAGACTTAATGATTGCAACTATCTTCGCTCTTTTAAAAAGTTTGAGCAATTTACCTGAAATCAAAATATCATTAAAAAATTTAGTTAACATAATCATCCAAGTGGCACTCATTCTTGCCCATGCATGGATACAAGTGGGTGAAAAAATTATCTGTGTATTTCGAATTTCTTGAGTTCTGGCTTCAGAAAGAGTTTCCACACTCGGGTGATTGAGAGAGCCACTCGACATTCCCGGATAATAAAATGAGGTGTTCTGGAAGGCGATCCCCTAAAATCGCCATGGATTCTCTTAAGGTCTAGCCAGTAGCCTCATCCTATTGAAGTCATACACTATTTAGCGAAATTTGATGTGGTCTCAAATCAGGTATTAAGAACTCTTGCAGCAACGTAAGGTAACGCGGTGAGTTGATCATCATAGTTGGTCCGTTTATACGAAAACGTACGGTTCCATTATGTTAAATGGAGGTTTTCTGCACCACACTGTTACTCTTTGACTATATAGGGGCTGTCGGTGGGCTTCTCGTGGATTATTTCTCGACTAATATCGGCAATTCTGGTTTTTGATAGCATGCATTAAGTGGAAAAGAGCCTCGGGACTTATCAGAATAAACTCATTTTTCAAGATTTCGAGTATCGTCGTATATAGTCATTTTCCTTGAAAGCTTGTACCACCATGATTATTTATGGATAAAAGTGGAGGTTCAAGTGTAAAATTTGGCGAATTGGCGTGCATGATATGTGCAAAGTGCGAGTGTATCATGCCGCTGAACGGCAAAAGCTGGTGACTAGGAGACGTTGAAATTTTTCGATGTTTTAACGACCCGAGCGCGACCCCGATCTGCTCCCATAGTTTCTATTGTTCTCAAATTGGTTAACGGTATTTTTGGGCGAAATGGGACGGCATCGATTCGACTAACACTGAAGTAAGTTTCAAATCTTCCTTGTGCTTTACCAAATGACCAGTACAGCAAGGGTGTCGTTAACATGGCTTCGTGGCTACCGGAATTGTATCTAACAAAAAATGTATACCAACCATTCCGACAACAACAATCGTCTCTCTTACCTAGTTCTACCGGTTCAAAGAAGGCAACTGCTCTCCACCTGAGCCTGCATATACATTTTATTTGTTAAATGTTTAATTGCTAGCATCTATTTCGGTTTTGTAATTTAAATCTTCTGTCCTAAATAATAAAGTGAGGCTTGAAACTAGTTGATGTGGCGTTAATACAAATACATTCAGGTGGTCTTCCCACAGATATATAATGCTGCAAAATTGGCGCTCTAGCTATATAGGTCGCCAAAATGTGATCCAGAAATTCTATAGTCTACTATATATGTCCACCGCCTGCAGGGGAAGTAACTGGCTTGGGCACATTGCTTTTTGGGGAGTTAAAACCCCATGCATGAGCACTAGGAGCCCGTCGAGAAATGATAAGAGACCCTCCGACAAAGTCGATAAATATATGAAGTCGCGTCAGCATCAATCGTTGTACCATGCTTCTGAACTGGATCACGGTGTGTTCCCCAATGGCAAGCATAAACCGCAGCATGCCAATGCATGCAATGACGTATTCAGCAGCGCCGATACGGTGGAACTGACAACGCCTAAACACACGCTTTCGTATTACGCTGGCAACGACGGAGGCCGATATGGCGGTTCCGGTACGTAATAATATTGAAGACGCGAAAGCGATGGCAAACTCGTTGGCTAGACCTCTACTTGATACCTATAGAGGTATTCGCGTACGCCAGCCGTTTGTGTTATAAAACCCAGTGGAAGTTGTGGTATCTTCTGTGAGGGCATTCGATGCACGTTAAATCGCTGTTCAGGACAAAGAATGGGCTGAAAAGCTGATGTACGATAGGGAACTTAGGCATCTCGTCTGATTCGAAGCCTTCTGCTAACGCATACAGGCCTAAAGGGGATCCCAGAGCCCGATTCGTCGGATGATGCGACCTTTGGATAAGCTCTACGTCGAAATGAGTACATAGAGGTCGGCCTCAAGCCCCTTGTCGTACCTTGCATGGTGGGTGGCGACTTTGGTGTTGGGCTAGAGGAGCACTGGTATCAGCGCAGAGTGCAAGACAGTGCTTAAGGTTATTCAGTTAGTCATATAAGCGGCCGCGGCTCCATGGAGCCGGCGATGAACGCCTGAGCATGTTCAACCAACTAATTCGAATTCTTTTGCTGAGTGCGCTCCTTATGTCACCTTACCCTCTAATTTTCCATGCCTTCATCTGGGGTTACTTTCTGTCGATCTTTCTGCAAAATGTTTTTTTTTCTTGCAGATGTTTTTCTTGTATCTCAGTTGTTGCATTTTTTTTTATTAATGTATGTGATATTTCTACTTTTTGTTTTTCTATAGATTTCTTTACCATCAGTTTACTACAATCTATTTCCGTATATATTTCGTTCACATTACGGATGTTTTAGTATCCTAGAGCAGAAACATGTGATACTTTGTGTATTTTATGCCTTATAAAACTTTTTTGGTATATTTTCTTTCATTCTATACGAGCAATGGTATTTCAGACTTAAATTGCATAGAAGTCATGCAATATTACGTTAATGCAAAATATTGACTTGCTATTACATAAAACGTTTACGGAATTTTCAGTGATCTTTATTACTTTAGTGATACTTTTCGCTTTCGTATTGACATCATATCATCTGGTTTAGTGCTGAAGCTATGCTTGTTGATTTCTCCCTTGATGCTGGTTTGGGGTTGCATTCAACATCTATGAATTACTCAATTTAATCACAAATATTGAAGTCAGAGTTAATTGTTAAATGTAGGGACCAATTGTGTAATATTCTATTAAACTTTAGATCGCTAAAACTTCATTTAGCTATTATGAAAATAATTGTTGCTACAATAGAGCTAAACTGGACTCAAGCAGATTAACTAAATTGCTATTATATAACTAGGCCCATAATAAGACATGCGTAGTTAAAGTAAGGTAATGGTAACTAACTGGACATTCAGTGTTTTCTTTTGTTATGAAGGGGTTCTCTTAAATAGAGTACTAAATTATGAAATTATATTCTCTTAGTTCTATTATTGGACTATATTTAAAGCCTTCACCTTTATAATTTGAGGTGAAATCTAGAGTAGATTTCTTTTCAAAGTTAATTAATTTGAGGTAGGATTGTTCTACAAATTTAGTTTTAAACATTGTGAAACATTTTTAGCTTTAATTGAAACACAATACAATCTAAATAACACCAAAAGCTTTATACATATTAAATGTATTGAATAATAGGTTGTATAATATTATAGGAAAAGTTACGGTTAAAGAATTATAGACACGCTAGTTATATACATAGAGGAATAGATGTGAAGCACATAACTTTTGAAGCAGTAATAAATGACGTATTTTGACTACACATGTTACTAGCAAATTCTATGAATACTGAGAAGTATTAAACGTAAGAAAAGTAGATAAACGTTCTTTATTACGGTAGTATCTTACAGTCATCAACTTTAGGTTATTTTGTAGGACGTTACTTTTGATAAACACTATTTTAGGAAAGATATATATACTGATTTACTAAGAAATGTATTTTCATTATGCGCTTTATAATATTTCCTGTTACTAGTTTTCATATTCCAAGAATAGATGGAAATTATGAAATATAATAATTAAAACGCTGTATTGTATAGAATAAAACAGCAAACCTTTTGTAATATGATGAAAGAAAATTTATAACTGAATAAAAAAACTCCCTTGTATAATATTCATAAAAAAGGTATAAATTTCAAGAAAAGTCATAAATCTAAACATTTATTTTTACGTATCTTATAAGGTTAATTGGGTGTCTTCGTATTCGACTTCATACGAATACCCTACGAACTATTATAAATAATAAATTTCCACCCCAACTAGATATAAAAGAATTTATCTTCAATTTATAAAACATTAAATAGATATGTCCACCCGAGGTCATTCCGAACGGTTCAATTCAAGAAGAATATGTTAATCATAAAATACACAAATATATAAATATATAAATTAATAGTTAATATAAATTATTTATTTTTTTAAACTATTGAGTTTTGGGAGAATCTCTGAGTATAAAGTAGTTAAGAAACATTGAAATTGGAATATAAACGTTAAAAACTTAACAATGTATTTAAATTGATAACATCTTTATGTCGATTTTGGTGTGGTATAAAGGTAATTATAGCACCGATATTCCTGTGCACTATTTTGTTCTATAGCCCGCCGCGTCGTTACACAATGCAGTTGAGATACTCAATATTTAGTGTGAGAATAAATAACCGAAATTACCACGGATTCCTTATTTAAAAATTTTTTGTTATGCTGTTCTTGTTCTTTTTAAAATCTATGGCAGTAGGTACGTTTAAGTTATTTGGATTGTATCTTCTTTCATCACTAGTTTTTATGTAAACTTGCAGCTTACAAACATTGACATTTTTTATGTAATTAACATTAATTTTTTCAAACATATTCAGAGTATTGTAATTAAATCAAAAATGAAATCATTTATTGTGTATAAAATATTCTCCAAGTCTACGTTAATGCTTTTAATTTCCCGATATTGTGAATTCCTCGTGGATTAATTAAAATCAAGAAAATTTTCAACATTATAAAATTAAATAAATTTACAATTATTTCATTTTTCTTTAAAATAAAGCAGTTTAAATAGAATATAACGGTATTTTAAACCTAAACTAAACGGCTTCCTAACTAATAAAAAATCTGGTGTGAACAACTCACGACTTTCTCCTACGCATATAGATATGCCAATAGTGTCCAAAAATGACTAGATTATTGTCTACGTTTATTTTCGAAACAATAATTGTAACGGTCACCCATCCAAGTTACTGCGCAGGCGAAAGGCTGCTTAACTCCGGAAATTTTCTCTAATAAATTGCTTCAACACATTTTTTCAGAAAAACTGTTAAGTTCACGTAAAGAGGCTTTAAATACGTAATAACGGTAGCACATTTAAAAATAAACGTTATAGCTGTTTTAGAGAAAATCGCAAAACAACTTAAAAATCGCAAGAATAAAGTGGCACTTCCGGTCATTCGATTTTACCTACATTTTTGACATCTCACCTGCAGAAGATAAAAAACTTAAATACACAATTTCATTCATATATCATATTTAGTTTTTGAGATATGTTGTTCGCAATTAATACACTAAGTACTTCCGGTTACTCGACCTTCAAAAACTTATTAGAGATACAGCTTGATTAATGTAAAATGGAATAAAGTAACCAAAAAATTTACTAAGTTTTAAAAAAAACGTTACAGTCGATTTCAAGAAAATTGCGAAGAACGAAAATTTGGAAAATATCTAAAAATGACAGAAATGAAGTGGAACTTTCGGTTATTTGATTTTAACCAAATTCCTCATTTGGAATACCAATTTAGTTATGGTTACAAATATAAATTTTCATTCCGCTAGGACTTTAAGTTGCATAGCTATTTTATTTTATGTTAATGGTGTAGGTACTTCCAGTTACTCAATTTACGGAAATGTTTCTGAGAAACAGCCTAAACTATATGAAAGGCCATTAAATGGGTAATAAATAAAATAAGTTTTAAAAAAGTCGTTTTAGCTGATTTCGAGAAAATCGCGAGAAACCGAAAATTCAGAAAATATCTAAAAATAACAGTAATAAACTTGTGCATCCGGTTATTCAATTCCAACCAAATTCTTGATTTAGCATACAAAGGTGGTTAGGTTCTCCTATACAAATTTTCATTTATTTAGGACTATTGTTTTCATAGTTGTTTTAGTCATAGTTAATGGTATGACTACTTCCGGTTACTTGTTTCACAGACATTTTTCTGAGAAATTTTTTTCAATTTTATGAAAGGACATTAAATCTGTAAGAAATATTAGAAATTTTAAGAAAATCGTTAAAGCCAATTTCGAGAAAATCGCGAAAAACCAAAAAATAACCAGAGTAAATTGGCACTTCTTGTCATTGGATTTTAGTAAAATCGCTGCAATCACGTGCGATGATCGACAGAAACTCAAATATAAAATTTCGTTTATCTGCAACTTTTCGTTTTCGAGATATTTTGTTCACACACACACACACACACACACACACACACACACACACACACAGACCAATTTTTAAAAACATGTTTTGTGGATTCAGGGGACCCCAAAACGTGTATTTCCACTAAAATTTCGACATCGAAAATGTTGGACGAAAACAATACTTCCTCAATACCATATTTCATATAGGTAAGAGAAAGCAAAAAAGGATATCTTGGGAAATAATAAACTTTAAGCAAGTGTAAGGGTTACATCAACGAAGTAAGCATAAAAATTTCAAAGTTAGTGAAATAAAATAAAATTCAGATGTGACAACGAATTCCTGCCAATGAAGAATTTTATTTGAAAAGAGTTTTAAAACAAAATAATAAAACAGAAGAGGGCCACAGTAAAATAACTACTCAAAACTGAAGGTATTGTACGAAAACAGATTCAACGGCTTTTCAGTTAAACACAATTTGATATCAATTTAAAATGCAGACATCTGATTCGCCAACTAAATCAAGAAAGGAAACTAACAAAAATTAATAAAATGCCCTGGAAACCCAAATCCAACTTCTTTTTCGTGAAGCGCTAGCAAAGAAGGTTTCTACACCACTATGCTGTCGGAAAAAGCGAAGCTATTTTCATAATGTAAGTCAGACAGCTAGTTAGATTCAGTATACTTAATTACAAAACACAAGAAAAAAATTTAAAATGACATCCTTTGGAGCGAAAAGTAAAATAAAACGAATACGAACGCCAAAGAAACTAAAATAATCTTCCAGAAGTGTACCGAATGCAAATGCGAATTAAAAACGGTCCTAAAATAAGGACACGAGATGAACTGTAGTACAAACGGCTAACGGAATCTCAGATTGAAACAGAAATACAGTAAATTCCGTGTGGACGCCATTCTCGTAAGCTAGGGTGAAGAAACTTCAAAACAGCTAAAACAGCACCTTGGCAGTACTTATATTATTACTATCAAAATAATAAAAAATCGAATAAGGTAAGTGAGAACTTATTGGAACTGATCACATCAAATTAACTCAAAATTTTAAGTTTTAATTTAACATTCAAATTACTTTAATTTTAATTTTAAATTCAAATTTACGTTTTAGACTTATTATCTGAAATGTAGCAAGTCACTTAACTTTGTTGACCGGAATCTGAGGTAGTGTTTTAAAAAGGTCGTTGTAACTTTGTATCTTATAACATTAAAATTTGTGTGTATAACTTGTATTTTACATATTAGTAATTTATTTTCACAATACATATATTAGCTTGAGACTGTTTACTTAATTATTCTATTCTAACTGTCGTTCTGGTAGGAACCTTGATAACCAATTATATTCAATCTTTCAGGTATAAACTTAGCAGAATTATAAAACTGTTGTTCTGCAAAAAGGGTCATCGCTCCCTAGGATTATAACAAAATTCGTTAATGCTATGTTGGTTACCTAAAACCAATTCAAGTAAATTAATTGATTATTAAAGAGAAATTTTCCAATCTGACAAAAGGAAGCCGTATCACATAATCATTACTTGATGTGAACACCAGTATAACGACCATCATATTCGTCCGCAAAACAATTCGTTTTGCGGAGTTCCACAATATAGAACACCTTAAATTTGCCTAAAATATCCACGAAAGCTCTTTTTTACTGTCACCCGAAGTGACCATCTAAGAATACTTACGAAAGCATATTAAGTTGCTCTAGGAATATAAATAATCTTGGAAAGAAATTAAACTCGGTATATTACACAATAAGATACTATTGAGAAAATATATCACCTTAAGTTAAAAGTCATCTATTATGCAAACATTCAATCATTAATGAACTATGAGATAATTTTTTGGGAAAATGTAAAGATATTAATCAAAATTTTGTTATGCAAAAGTAAACTATCCGAACTATATTTGGGTTCAAATACAATCAGATCTGTAGAAGTGTATTTAAAGGTAATAAGCTAATTACAGGTACTGGGCTATATATTTACAACCTTATGCTATATATTTTAAAAATAAAATATTATTTTAAGATGGTCGCGTAGATCATCGTTATAATGCCAGAGGACATATGCATTAATGCAATTTTCCAAAATATCGACCGGGGGTAACAAAGAAAATTGTTATTATTCCACATTTAAGATATAATGAGCTATCATTAACTTTACGCAAAATTTTAAATTTTAATTACTTTAAGAAAAAAGTTTTTGAGCATGTATTATATCTGGAGCCGTATGATTAAAACAAATACTTCGAATTATAAACTATTATGATGTGATATAACAGATATATTTATAATTTGTATTTGTCTTCAATTTAGATTCTACCAACGCTTTTCTTAACACTGTAATCATACATGTGTAGTTACTAAGATTGTCAAAGAAATCAAGAGATTAATATTATTAATATTCCTAATTACTATAAACAACGTCACAAAATTAATTTAATTTTATACAAATACTGTACATGCGATCAAAAGTAGCGCTAATGTAATTTAGAACTTAGACTTGAATAAGCAACGTTTATTCGAACACGAGCTTGTAGTATAAAGACCTGTATTTGGTAAAACACTAGCACAGCTATCGCATATTTGCTTGACCTAGTTTCACTCCATGTTATTTGTTCATATTAACTATGTTAATTAATATAATTATGGTGGCTTATAGCGTTAAACTGTAGTTTCTAATCGTTAGCGATTTTGTCATTATAACGTGTAAAAATTAGATAAGTATGCTTATTTTATTATTTATTACACAGAATGTTGGAAAGATACTTATAATAAGTTTATTATGAAGAATTGGTTAAAGGAAGGTACATTGGTATAAATTAGCTTTAATCACAAACAGCGCCGTTATTAACTCTTTTTGAGTATGGCAAGCGTTTCAAGGAAAACTTGCAACATAAATTTAACATTCGTTATATTTATTTCTTTATGTTATTAGATATATGATTACCGGCATAACTGAAATAAATGACTTTGTTTCTTACTTTTATTTAGCACAGGTGCATTGCTTACAGGGATATCGAGTCACTCTTGAGTAGCTAAGTTCACGATCGTTCGGTTTACGCCTTTAAATCGAGCCGGACGGTTAATCAACAATCAATTCTTATATATCGAGTGATCGACTATTACCGATCATAGCCTTCATCTAGTTTTGTGTAGGCCTTATCTGTATCGGCTATTTATAAGCAATGCAATTTAATCAAAATGTATGTAACATGCTACGATTTAATACCTGGACCTGACAAAGAACAAAATTCTAAATTTTCACTTTTAATTAAATCTATTTTTCTTTTAATTATTTCATTTAATTAGAAATCAATCTAAACAAAACAACCTTACCTATAAACAACTCACTGTGTTGCAAAGGAATAAATAAAATTCAAATTTATCATTCCTTGGGTAAAAATATATCCTTCCCTTTAATAACGTACCAAAGTAACCTTGATTATTACACTCCAAAGAACTACAAAGTAATTCGCTGTGGATAAATAACAATCTAGTTGTCCAGATACACTTTTCATAATTTTCCGTTGAAAACAAAGCTGATCCGCTGAACTTCCTGTAGAAAAAGTATCATTAGATCACGTTCACTACCGAGCGACGGGAAATCGTGGCGCCTTGATTAGTAAAGAAAATGCTGATGAGTAACCAACAAAGAAAGTATGTAGTCAGCAACGTTCCAAGCTAGGCGTGTTGATTTACTATCGACTATTTTCTTTTGAGAATGTATCAAAAATAAATTAGCAATTTATGAAAAAGCTGAATTATTAACTGCAAGTAATTGGCATCTTTAATATGCACAATGTTCTATTTTTAGCTAAATTCGTCAAATTACACCTCCGATGGTATTGTTTTAGTTAGTACCGTAGCCTTATTTGTAGAATGGACAAGTTATAATATATGGATATGGTCTTCGCAGGATTTAATGCTAATTGATTAACAGTTGTTTTCTATGAAACAAAAAATTATATCCTGGTTGAAGTGCTTCGAGTATCATAATTGTCATAGTAAGTGCCTTCGTTTTGTTTCTTAACGCTATTAACATTTACCGTAAAAGCATTTCGACCGTATTTTTGTTCCGAATCGTGCAGTAGTAAAATTTCACCTACGTATCTTTGTACCTCAGCTCGGTTAGAAAAGCACGTCCCTCTTGTTATGCCATTTTATAACTACCATATTATTTTTATCTTGTTTGGCGACGATTTCTCCTTTGTTAAGTTTACTGTCCACGACCTCTTACAGAGATTTTTACGTGTGAAATTCCTATAAGATGAGTTGATCTATTTTGAAAAGTTTGAGCTAAGTTAACTGACGTGTACCAGTTGTCGATAACAAGGGTTCTGCCTTCATCCAGTAAAGGTTCCATCATTTTCATAACTACCTTTTCCGCAACTGACTGTCCATTTATTCTTTCTTTAGCGCAGTATATTTTCATTTTATGTGTGCAATCCTCTCGAAAATAGATTTCAAGAGGTTTTATGCCAAATTTATAGCGTTTTCCATTCACATATTGTTGAAAGGACAGCTTCTCTCTAAAAGTGATCATCGATTCGTCAATGCAGAGGGATAACTCTGGAACCATACAACGTTGAAAATTAGCATTCATTTTATTAACAAGACTCTGAACTTTATGAAGTCTGTCATTTTCAGAACATTCGTCACTATTCATTAAGTGGGACATTCGCAAGAGCAATTCGAATCGATTTCGGGCCATATATTTTGAAATTATGTTTTATACAGCGGAATTCTGCACCACTAATCAGTTCGAGCTGGCTTTGAATCGAGTCTGATCCAAATAAGAAAGGCTATGGATGTACGAATTTCGTTGTAGTCAGTCTCTCTCTTTAGTAATTGTTTCATTTATTAGCCCATTAATAATTTGTTGCCCTGTGTATCTATTTGTTCCAAACACAGTCATATTTATAACACCTTCAGAGACAAAAATTTCGAAAAATGGCTGTTCATTCTTACTAGCCATTTGCCGTTTCAAATATGTAAGAGCGCCGAGATTTAAAGGAAAATCGAAAGTTGCAAAATTTCCTAAAGCTGGTCCTCAATCTAAATCTTGTAAAGCGTCTTATTCTCGTTGAATTGTATCTGTTAGCGCACCATTACCTTCATTCAATGAACTATCTGACTCATCATCCCTTGCTTTAAATTGCCGATTACGAGACTGAATTGCAAAGGTACTGGTGCTGTGTATATTTTTTTGTAAGTTTATGGTTTCCTAAAAAAAATAAGAAACCTATATACTCGCCCTGATATTCAACCGAACTTCAAAAGGTTCGGTTACTAAATTCGATTTGTCTGTATGTATGTGCCACAAAATGGCCATAGCAGGGCAAATATAAAACCTAATCTACATATAGCTGTTAACGCTCAGTACGAATCGGCAAATTACTTGTGGATATCTTAAACCGTTTTCGAGATTATAGATGATAAGTTTGGACCAACCAGAACTGCCTATTTTGACGACAAATGTAAATAAGTGAAAAAATTGTCTTACAGCTCCTGCGTGTAGTTTCTTCAATTATTTTTTGCTGTAAAACCTTGATAGCAGGCGTAAGTAAAGATTATCTCAAATATTTAATACATAGCGATCCAAAAAACTGTGTACACTCTTTGAAAGTGAATACCTCTTATTTTGCGGGTACATTCATTTAAAGAGCGTATACATTTTTTGGATCCCTCTGTTTATATATAACTATATAGTGTTTAATTAATTACCTTTATATATTAAAATATATAATGCAAATAAAGTATTGCATATTATAACTTAAGAATAATGATTTAGTTTTAATCAACTAAACCCACACATGACCAGAATAGCTTATAAAACTGTAACGTGCATTTGCAATTCGATTTTAAGTAGTGCCTGCATTCTTAGCTAGTTTTATTTAAATTTTAGTAAACATACCTTACAGCAAAATTTTCCTTTTTTTCACTAGAACTTCGTTATCAGATTCAGTTGTGCAAGATACAACTGTACCTTTATATGTAAGGTCCAAATTGGAATTCGAATAATCCGAAAAGTCATCTCTGGTATTGATGCTTCTAAAATTATCTAACTCATCAGCTGCATTTTCCGCCGCTAATTCTAACTCAGAAAAACGCAGGTTTCTTCAACAGCCCGTCATATTAACTCTACATGGTTGTAAAACAGGCTGTTTGTTCCTTTCCGAAGTCCATAAGTAACTTACCTACGTACTAGCTCTTTCGGCAGTTATAATTCCTTAAAAACACAACTGTGTCGTTTGACCTTGTACACATTAGTAAAAATATCACGATGATAAGCCATGTGTACTATATGTGGACATAGCCATTTTTACAAAAAAAAGAGCATTGAAAATCTTGTTTTATGATTTTTACATAAAACAAGCACAAGTAAAGTCCTTATGAAAAACAACAGCTCTTGGCCCACTGCACTCGGTACAATTTTTTATAGAAATTGGCATGACAGTTAAAGTGTTAAAAAGCTAATTTGAATCACGAATTCTATCATTTAATAAGTTGTAATTTTTGCTTATTTGTATAAAACTTTCAGCTTCTATA
>JAHWXV010813181.1:0-11124 GCA_024586415.1 Phrixothrix hirtus
ACGTAGGCAATAATCTAATAATTTGTGGACACTATTGGCGTATGTGGCATATGTGCGTAAGAGAAAGTCGTGTGTTGTTTCACACCAGATTTTTTGATATTACGCTCTTGAAATTCTAAGTAGGTGATAAAATATAAATTGATAAAGAAAAGAATTTACAACTTCTCGGATAAGTATAATAATTATGGAACCTTTACCAATGGAATGGACATTTCATTTAATAATATTTATTTCTTACTTTATTTATTCATAACAATTCAGTAATTATAAAATACCCAATGTCCTCTTTAACACATCATTAACTTCATTATCTCCTCTTCCGGCTTCACATTTCCTTTCTTCTTTCACCTTCACTTTTTTCGTCTGTAGGACCTTCATCTTCACGCGCTTCTTCTTCCTTCTTTTGTTGACTAAAAAATCCAGAACTTCTTTAGGAAGAAGTTGATGGTTTTTTTATTGTTTTCCTTAAAGAAGAAATGACCGGCTCGGGTTCGACAAAGAACATATGTAACAAGTTATTTGTCATTCTATGTCGACTGAATTTTTCAATTTTTGTTACTAGCTTCTTGAGATTCTTCAGACAGCATACTTATAGATACTATGGCACATCTCACTGATTTTGTCACAAGGATTAACATTTTATGAACACTCACTAGCTTTCCATACCATCTATATTCGTTAATCAACATTTACGTCATCAAAAGAGTCTACGTTGATGGCTTCATCTCACAAAAAGTGATCGTGGTAAGGCCGAATCTCTCAATTAACGTTTCATCCAACTTTGTGGTTTCGGCATTACTAAAGATCTTTTTACAACATTTCCTTTATTGGAACAGCCGACTTGCCCGAAAATAATTCTGTCGATGTGTAAATTCATTTCCGAAGCATTTCCTTTTGTTATTAGCCGGGCGCTTTTAGTTCAAATTTGTAAGAAATGTGCCATATGACTGCTAAAGCCGTCATCCATCTATGTATAATTAGCAAGCCGAATTACAAATTTTCAGGTTTTACGTTAAATTCTTATACATATTGAAAATCGTTCATCTTTATCGGCAAGCAACCACAAATACATTTGACTTTGAGTCCTGTCAGAGCATTTATGACTTTATTATAAATTATGGTGAAATGTAATGAAAAAAAATCTACAAGTTGTGGCCCTAAGGTAACTTCACTTTCTTCCTCAATTTGTTTCGATAGTTTCCTTTTTGTAAAAGAACTTAATCGTATGGTACAATCCAGTTGATGATGGTCGATCATTTTCCCAAAGAATTAGGCCCTTATCATTATTAGTGGCATTTACTAAGCGCAATGGCACAAGTGAAAACTAATTAAATTTGAGTTCAATGGACTACTTCTATTATTGATTCGCTTTATCATGTGGCAATCGAGTGTTCTTCTGAAACAAATTGACCATTAGGCTAACTTTATTTATATTTTCAATTTTTTACCACAGTTTGTTGCTTCTTTCCATCATTTATTTAAATGATTGCAAAAAGTAGGAATTCTCTTATATTCCTTTTAGTTACAACTTTGAATAAAACATATACATTCAGCACCTAATTTTAACAAATAACCAAAAAAAAATGACTGCGAAACTGAATTTACCACCTTAAAAACAATCATCACTATCAAACTGCGCATAAAAGTAAGTGCACAGTTATTTGAAAACAAAATTCAATTTTAACCGTTACTATAGTAACGAGAGGCGATCGCGCACAATAACAACTATTGAATACCATCAGAATAGTAAGCTGCCATTCTTGATTAGGAGGGTGGCGACTTCTGTTCTGTATTAGTGAAATATTAATGCAATGTAAAGCTTTATAATTTTTTAGAACATTGTAACCATACAGTAGATGTATAGCAAAGAAGCGTGATATCTTTTATTTAACATAAAGTGTAGCACAATCATATCCCGGAAATCCTACTTCTGGCACACAACAGATTAGCTTCTTAGGGGTTTTTTAATAAACGCGATAAATCTTTAAAATGAAATAAAAGTATTTAAATATTATCAGTTCCTCGAGGCGGCTTTGATACGAAGTCCAGGAGGCAGGCGTTTGGCAAAGGTTCAGGTCGGCGGTTCACGAAGTGTTGAATTGGGAACCGACTCGTACGGTTATAGATTTAATATCTTGTAAATTGTGAATTTTGTGTTGTACTTCAGGCCCTTTCTACTTATATAGCGGTAAGTGGTGTGCAGTACAATGATAGCAGTATAAACTTATTTCGATCATACTCTCCCAAATGGACAAAGCACAACATAGACTCAGAGACATTCTGGCTCATTACAAGGAAGATAGAATTAGCGAAGCTACAAGCTTAGTAAAAACTCTTCCGGAAGAAGCCTTATATGAAGTACACGAGGGAAATACAGGCCAATTCAGTACACAATGGAGGAAAAATTAGTTCTCGCGGCATATGATTATGCCGAAAGATACAGAAACAACGACGTCGCCTTACCAAGCACAAGTGCGGAGCGCAACACTCAACAAGTAGTAAATACAGTGGAATGTTCTTCCAATGAAGAAGAAACCCTAGAGCAAACGAAAAACTCAGGCGGTGTGATCACGTTAAAAAACAAAAATGGAAGTCAAAACGAGCTATTGAAATGGAACCGAAAGCTCCGATTCTACGTGCTCTCGGAAGGTGCACCAGAACAAGATACAAAGGAAGCAGTTGAAAGAAACTGATACCAAGAAGGGCATCAAAGAAAGTGCCTTCTATCGTCTTAAGAAGCAGGGGAAATTAGCTAAACATTGTCGTCGATCTTGCAAACAAAACTTTAAACATCCTTAGTGCAAAAAACATCGCGTTAGGAATCAGTCTCCAACCAAAAACAGAAATGAATTTCAGAGGCGTCACCACACACTTAAACGCAAAAGTGAAATCATTCCACATATACCAATTGAAGTAGGAAAAGACATTGAGGGTAATACTTAGAGGGCTATCGGGAACAATCTTCGACACAGTAATTTTAAAAGATCTGCAAAGGCAAGATTTACCAACCATTTCGGTGCGCAAGATGGGTCGTGGCAGAGACAGGGCAATGATGCGCTTAAACTATGTTGACCTAGAAATAAGTGAATCCGGTAAACGGGTATACGGATTCACGGCAGTGTTACAATTATTAATAGCCGTTGAATTGCATTGGCAAAATCGGGTATAATTCAGTGTTACATGTACCAAAAATACGGGTACTCGCAAAGAAGCTGCCACGCGGAACCTAGGTTCGTGAAGTGCGGCCAAAATTGCTCCACTGCTGCGTGTGTTAAACAAAAAACATACCGCCGCAGTGGTAACCATACGACGAACTACACAGGATGCCCACGGTATCCAAGAAACAGCACCACCACCAAAAAGGAACCAATATACACAGATGCTGCGAAAGGGATTACACCTCAAGAACCGCCAAAAACTCATCTTTGCCAAACTGAAGGTCACGCCTTCTAAGTCTTCGATTACACAAAGATCTTACGAGCAGGATTAATTGTAGTGAAGGCATTGAAAGGCGTATCCATATTAAGCAACAGTATCGCAAATATTTTAAGCCGCTTGCCGGACATCCTTGAAATGTTTGTGCAAGTATCTTAGAAACATAACCGTTCTTACTGGGACGCCTCAAAACGACCACACCATCCTAAAAATTAGGAAACAAATCGACGGAGATAAAGGGACGACGTCCCATTTTCATTGAAAATATAGATGGAGGTCTTGATCCATTTGGGCGATTGTCCATAACAAGTTCGTACAACAGGTGTGTTTAACTTACTGAAATGTGTGTGAATTGTCAGCGCAAATTTAGGATTATTCATACATTTACAGAAAAATATTCAGTTGTAACAAAACAAGATCTTCGGGTTCAAACTAAGTTCTCATTGTTTGTGATAACGCGACCGTTCGTATAATTGTTCACGAAATGTGTGGTATGCGGTGTCGTCCTATTGAAACTAAATCTTATCCAGGTTTCCCTCTCCAATATTGCGGTAGCATGACCCAATCACACGTTTAGTCTAAAAACTGTACCAAACAATAATATGTTATTTCTGGGATCTTGTTTCACATGTGATTTTTGTTTATTCACACATCTACTGAGGTGGAAATACTGTCCTTCGCAGGTGATTTGCTTTCCAAATGTTACATTTAAAATGACTTCAGTTGTTACATCGATTGTATCTTATATTGATGTAGGTCCAAAGTTTTGGTCAAAATTGCTCAAGTTATAATGGTAATCCACAAGCACTGCCTGCTCTTGCTCCGAACCGGTGGATTTAAATTATTCACAATTTGAAGAACTGCAGCCTCACTAACCTGGAATACGGGAAATGGACACAAATTGAAAGCAAATTTTGATTGTTGAATAGTATACCTTTTTATGTTGAAGTGCCAAAGGTTATAGTTAATAAATGCCAAGACATGGAGAGGAAATGTATGATAGTTCAAAATTGAGATCCGTTCAAATATCTATTGTCCCTATTGATAAATTAATTATCAAGTTTAATAATGACTTGAAGTGAGCACAACTAGTGTAATTCATGTCAACATCAATCCTGATGTAAGCTAGTGTGCCAATTAGGGTATTTCCGGATGGCCTAAACAAGAATATAAATATTTTGTCATAAAAATGTCTAGGACAAGTTTCGTGCTTATAGAATCCGAGCAAAAAAAAACTCATTTGTATGTAAAATTATCCAACACGTTGAAAAAATTGTTAATAATTATTTTAATGATCGTAAATGAACACATCAGCAAATAAAGAATCGCGACAATTTTCTTATACCTGAACTATTATAGTCAATAAAATGTTATAACTAACAATTTAACTAATTGTAAGTTAAATTTAACAACATCCTATCCTGCTTGAATTTACAATACCTTGTATACAACATGCTTACTGGAGCAACTAAATAGCGATGTCTAAACTTGTTTTTTATACTGGTAAATTATTTAATTATTAATGCTAAGGAAATGTTCGTTAAAACACCCTTAAAAGTAAAAATACATAAAAATTACTTAACATTCTACTTCCGCTAACACCGGCTGTTATACGTTGAAATACGTAATTATATGCCCTTATTGTATTGCAAATACTTTACTTAAATTAAATGTTTTCTGTATACATGGAAGCAAAATTAAACAATTTAAAAATCCATATTTGGCAGAAATTAGCCCATTTGTTATGTACAGGGCGTCTCAAACTGAGCGGCCTATTGGGCGTTTACGGAAAACAAATTGTATTTGTAATCCAAAAATTTGTAGTTATAAGTTTTTGGATACAGCCCTTTTAACTAAAATATTTTCAGTTTTGTTCCTGAAGTAGGTATTAACATCCTTAATGTCTATAGAATATTACCGTTTTTCCTTATTAAATTTTAATGTCACTTTTGTATTACAGCCTTATGTCTAGAAGCAACCATTTTTGAAGTATTTGCAAAACAACGCAAAAAATGACAAAAGTCACTCATGAAAATGCATTCTCTGCAAAGCGGACATTAGGTAGAATTGTTACGGCTTAGGTTAGATACAAGTAGCTACATTAGCTATTCAACGCTTTTTAAAGTTACAAAGAACGTACAATTTAAAACTATAAGTGCATAGTTGAAAGACCATTCGTTCTCATTTATTGCAGAGTGAACAAACAAGAGCCTGTTGTCAAAGCTGTCGTTAATAAGGTGGAAAGATAACCAATTGAGCGCGGAAGTCGGGAAAAACTTTGACTGATATTAAGGAAAGGATAACTGTAACTAGCTTTAAGTTTATATATTGTTTAGGTCAAGCTATGAAGAGGACTAATTTTTATGGATTGAAATACAGTTATGTAAATAAATCTAAGAAACTTTTCTTTACTGTCTAGAATATTTTAAATAAAAGGAACTTAAATTCGAATTTTACTAAACGTTTGGCAATTAATCTTGCATTATAACATATGAATGTTAAAATTGTTTTAAGTCATATGGTTTTTTCTTTAAATTTTAACTAATCAATAAGGATTAAAAAACTAAGACCCGTTCCTCAAGGAAAAATTTAAGACAATACTCCGAGAAAACAAAAAAAGAGTCAAATAGCCCAGGTATTTCAAATAAAGGTGAGAATTAATAAGTCGTACTTATTAGGGCGTTCAATGAAAAATCACAAATCTCAGACGTACCAGTAAAAGTTTCGAGCCAGAATTAGTTGTAAATTGGGGTAAGTATTGGGTTGTTGAAAGAAGTAAAACATTAAACTACGGGGTGAACTTATAAAACTATTTCACAGTGAATTTACTTTTATAATTAACCATTACAGTAATTTGATGCTTCAACGCGGGTACCATTTTAAAGAATTACCTTTTATAGAAAATTTTTAATTTCGGAAAAGAAAAACAAACAATATTATATTAGAAACAATGTGTAACGCCTGTTTCTGTGATGTGTTTCAACGTAAGTCGTTTTTGAAGCATTCTAGCAAGGCAGTGACTCCAAAACTAATTTTTTCGCGGAACTCTTAAATGCAGCGCCTGCTGAGTCGTATACATTTAACGTCGTCGGGTCATTCCACGTTGTTAATTTAAGGAGATACCTTATTACACTGAACTGACTTTGGGAATCACTGCAATAAATCTCAAAATATTCAAAGTTCATTATAGTGAACAAGGTCGTTGAATTTTGATGTTGACAGACACTTAAAATTGTAACTGCAGAACAATTGCACACATATTACATATTTTTAAAACTTCGAAGAAGTTAAATCAAAATTGAATGTTATTGTATTGTTCGCAATCAATTATTTATTTCAAACAAAAATGCTACCATTGTAGCTCCAAACTGCAATACATGTCTTACAAAAAGGTGCATGAAAAGAATACAGGTTTAGTATAGTAAGAGGCTAAGAGCATATTATTTTTATTTTACCTCCATTATTGCACTCCCTTTATATTTTTATTAAAATGCTTTTTATAATTAGAACTTATATTGTTATAAAGATAAAATATTTCGATTCTTTTATAGAAGTTTCCCTGACTTCCTCTACATGGCGCTCTACAAAAGGTTCACCTTAAGTTTTAATTACATCATGTATATCTATTGTTATAATTATAAAACATTCCAGTTGTATAATAATCCTTGCAAAAATTATTTTAAAACTAATAATAATAATAATCTTAGAAGATTTAAGCAACTCAGGATTTATGTTACTACCAAAAGGGATACTATAAAGTGCATTACCTGACTTTTAAATTTTGTACTTTGTGCCTAAAGGTGCCTGCCTAAAAGTGCATTCAGCATGTCCTATACCAAGAGATTTAATGGCTATGGCGTAGTAAAACAATAACACGATTCAAAATTCCAATAAATTAATAAATAGTCTACGGTGTGTAACTATTAAATAACAAGCCTAGGTGCCCTGTAGGCGGTATACTTAGAGGAGTAAAGAGCGCATGAGAGGTGAATGGCTAAATTTTTGCAAGTAGACTTGATAAACCAAGAACCCAATCATTGACTTTGAAACATTATTCAAAATCGATAGCTTGGTCAACTTCGGATGAGATGCAAAAAGTTAACCATGGGGATTAAATCAATCAATACGAAAAGCAAAAGGATAATTTATCTTCACTTCTCAAGTAGCCACTTTATTTTTAGTAACGGAGGGAGCGGGGACATCGTCAATTTCTTCCTTATAAAACAAATAAACACCCAAATATAGACACAAGCGGTATAATAACTTTCATAAAACCATTTGCCATAATTATGAAATTTGGACAAAGGAGAAGACTTCTACTTAAAATGCAGGTCAACTAGTTAAGATTATCCTACTGCATTTCAAGCTACTGCATGACAAAGTATATAAGTATTTCAGCGGACCTAGATGCCGCCATCACATAACTGGCAGAAACGATAGAAAAATGCAAGAAAACAAATAGAGATCAAACTCCGAATAAAATGTTACCGTGACGAAGAAAAACGAACGATCATAACATCCCCACAACAAAAATGTTTACAAAAAACTTAAAGAAAAGGTTAAAAACATTCTTGAATTTGTACAAAAAGGGCGGAAACAATCGATAAAATCGGAGAACACCCAAGACAAAATTGGCAATTATTCAAACCATTTAGAAAAAACAAAACTACAAATTATCCCATAAAAATAAACTACCTACTCACTTAAAACCACCAAGAAAAATGCGGAGGGGATAGCAGGTACACTAAAACATCAATTTCGCAACAACCTGGCAATTTGTTAAAGAATAGAAGAACATGTAAACAGAACGTGAAGAGTCAACAACGTTACAAAATAACTAAAATAGTTAAAAATAGGGACCTATCAGTCTCCTGTGCGGCCTAGTTAAGATTACATAAGGTATTCTCAATGAAACGATACAAAAATTCATAAAAGACAATGACCTTGTCTCAGCGCATCAATTTGGCTTCAAACTTAGTAAAATTCGTTAGAAATTCGAAACACAAAATGCATTTCCCCTACACTACCTTTATCGGCCTGAAGAAAGCATACGACAAGGATTGACTGTACAATACGGGGATGAACAACTTCTCGAATAGCTTATTGAAAATCATAATAACAACATTCCTAACCGGAAGAAAATTTACACTTAAGATGAGGGACAACACCATGAAATGGCAGCAAAAGATCTTTTGCAGGGATAGCCTTTGTGGCCGATACTATAAAGCATATATGTCCCCGACATCCCGAAATTGTAGGATATAATGAAACAAATTTTTCTAATACGTTGACGACACGGCCGTCATCACCTCTGCGATAGGATCTTCAGAAGCGAAGAAACAGATAGAGAAAATCCTGTACAAGATTGAGGAAATTTGTTCTAAATGGCACATCCAAATAAATAGAAATAAAACTGTTGCTATGTAATTCTTCAGTAAAAACAGCGTTTATAGAAGGTTCAGAAGAGAATTACAATTCAAAAATGAAATTACTTATCTAGGCATCACAATGCACAAAAAATTAAAATGTAACAAGCATAACAAAAGACGAAAAAAATCGCATCACTATACAGTGTGTTAGCAAAATATAGCAAAATAGGCACTGATGAAAATTAAGCAAATCCAGTTCTATTTCCAATTTTAATATACGCGAAGAAAATTTGGCCAACGGGAATCAAAATATACTAAGAAAATAGTACAAACCACAATAAATCTTTAGGATTCTTCCTGGGATGCCGTCATACGCAAGGAACGAAAACATCCACAGACTTGAAGCGACCAATCTGAACGATAAGGTGAATTAAAGAAGAAACCAGATGATAGCTAAACTTCTATAATACGGTTCAGAACAAGCAAAATCGCTGTCGACGAAAATATTTTGAAAAAGCATCGCAATCAAGAAGTGGGGTATGGTGGGGCATGGTCGGGTATGCGCCGTCCATGTGGGGTGAAGCAGAAAAGCAAACTATAATTGCATTCACATATATAGGAAGGCAAAGGAAGTCGATAAACAATCGTTGTTAGTTTATGAACAACGATTGAAGGCATATGTGCACAATCATATTTTCGGAATAATGTCATTGAGCAGAGAATTAACTCAAATTAACTATAAAATTGAACAAAGTTGAGAAAATAGATCAGAAGATAAAAGTTCAAGTTGCCTAGTTTAAGGAAAAAAGGGTAATCACTAAAAGAATATTTTTCAACTAATTATCTCGTATTTATGGTAAAATATTGTTTCCTAAACTTCAAGGACCACATGTAGTAAATTTAAGATATCAGATGAATAAAAAAGACCACTCTATAACTGAGCGGCGCTCAGGTGTGTGCTGTTTTTGAAGATTCAGTTGAGGTAGAGTATATAAGACCGAATCACGCGGTTGTTCATTAGAACGAGGCCGTTAGTAGCGACCAAACGAACTTTCCGACAATTAACTAATTACAAAAACGTCTTAGATGACAGCATCATACAGTGTTAAATAGCGCAGGGAAGTTGATACACGGTAGTAAATATAGTGGACGAACCAGAACCGTTAAGACACAAGGAATCATCGATCGTGTCAAGGTGCCATTTCAGAGAAGTCTAAAACCATTAACATGGCGCATATCACACGAATTGCAGTTTAGCTACGGCAGTGTGGGCGAATTTTGTAGTTGCATCTACACGCATGAGCCTATAAACTTCAAGTCGTACAAACGTTGATGCCAGCCCACAAAGTAGCGTGTGTACAATTATGATATACCTTCCTTCAAATGCAGGCGACCTACGTAGAAATTGCTGACAACGTCCTATGTAGCGAAGCACTCTTCTCGTTGTCTGAGGCTAATAAGTAAAATTGCTGTTTCTGGAGAATCGACAACGATTATTGCATCAGAAAGCATTGCAGATATTTAAGTTAACGCTACACTATAGAGTTACTACATCTGGAAGGTCATAAGTCGGAGCGCTACGTGACCATGACTTTATCATTGTGGCGCTATATAAACTGATGGTACCAACAGGATGGCGTAACAGGACACACTGCCCAAATTTCAATGGCGGAATTTAACGCATTGTTTCCGGATAGTTCCATCTCTCGGTTTACTGTAATGGCTTGGCCAGCACGTTTGTCGAATATGACAGTCCCTGATTTCTGCCTCTGCATTTAATTGCCGCGGTAAGTCTTTGAAACCTATTTAGTAACGCTCCAAGAACTAGAAGTTAAGATCTGCCAAGAAATGGCAGCTACTCATATCGCTTAATGGGGCGAATATGCGAGTTACTCTGAGAACGGTGGCGATTATTTACGCGATGTAATCGCCAAAACTTTCTAACCATAGACGAAAATAAACTCTAACGACTAGGTAATGCTCTTGTAGTTGTACATCGCAGATGTCTGTTAAAATAAAGAATTTTAATTAGCTTTTTATGTTCAGAAATTGTTGATGCCATCAATAAACAAAATTATTAATTCATAACAATATGCATAAGAATTAAATAAAAATTTATATAAAATTCTTAGACACCAATAAGGTGTTGTTAGACCCTCGTAATTAACATATATAAAAATTACTCAGTTCTCACATTAGAAAATTAAAATAAGCTATCAACTATTTCAAATTTCTAAAATGTTACTTTAAGTAGAAATTACCTAACTGTATTTCTAAGTTAAAACCGTAGTTCTCAGACTATAAAATAAAAATTTAGTGA
>JAHWXV010813290.1:0-22049 GCA_024586415.1 Phrixothrix hirtus
TATTTTGATGGTTTCAATAATACCAACCGATTTTGTTGATAAATATTTTTCAAATTAATAGATATTGATAAAGGAAATCCACGCAAGGACCTTATGATAATGATTTAGGTTTGTATGTAACTGCTACCGGTATATAACAATTATTATTTATTAACCTTCCGTGGATTGGACTGCCGTCTCACAATATTACAATTAAATATGAATGAAACTTATTGTTTGTATTACAGTGTTGATAAAGAATCGAACCGAATTATTGTACTTTTTACTGTAGTTTTTAAAACGCTTTACTATAAATTGTCAAAACGCATACATATGTTATAAATAAAATTTTGTTATAACTTGTATATATAAATAGTTAGAAATAAATAATTACATGCAGGTAGAGTTTCTTAACAATCCTATTTTTGTACCACTTGTGAGTAATAGCAGTCTTTGAATCATTCAAACACATTATCCGCCCACAGTGTCGCTTTGGTTTACGCTCCCGTCTTTCCCTCGCGGAATGTTTCCCGAGCGCTCTTTTGTATAAACGTTTTTGTCTCTGCAGTTCTTCATAATTTTTCTTTTAAGTAGATCTTTTCTTATTACGTGTTATTTTCTCTACGTGTATTATGAGTAGCAAGAATATTTCGAATATCTCTTCAAATGAGCGAAATAGAGTCATTCGCAATTATTGATTGTAATTTCGTTATTAACAACCCTATAGCATTATAATTAGTAAAAAGTATATACCAATGTGTAATAAATTATATCTCCAAGTATAAGCTACTTTGAATTAACAATTTTGGTTAAATTAATTTTTGAATTTCGACATTCCTAAAAATGTTAAAGAAAAACACATTTTTTAGAATGTATTTCTCATTTACCAGCGAATGTAACTTTAGAAAATTTTGAACTTCAGCATACTTATATAAAACTCGAGTGTTATCAAAATAAACTTAGCATAATCTAGCTGCGTTTACTAATTTCTGAAATACAAGGTTTCAAAGTGAACTGCCAATACTTATTACTTTAATAGTAATTAACCTTTATGCTGCCACTGATAATCACTACATTCTTATTGCAGCAATTACTTATACTATATTATAATATTATTAGGAACACATTAGCTATTCTGATAATTGCAGTGTGGCTCCTACTTGCTACATTTCAACTTTATACATCAATAATACGCACATATGATTGTTTACTTCTTTGAATCTCTAAAAGACTACTTATAAAATTTTATTGTAAGGTAGTTTTTAACAAGGACCCAGATCAAGCACAATTTCATTAAATTTTATTAATTAAAATAGATTAGGTGGATTTTCATCAATGTTTCATTTCATGAGGAATATCCAGTTTTAATGAATAACTAGAGATTAGAGAATTTGAAGAAATAATCCATTAAAGTCAATTATTTTCAGAATTGCTGATATAAGAAAGCGTACCAAAATAATCGAAACTTGATTAAAACGAAATGTAATACGATATGCTAATGTCGATTGTATAGCTAATTCCGATGTAAAATTCACAATGCCTTTGTGCTTTTAATTTCAATTAAAATACGTTAATATCAAACTCATGTTATTTCCTATAGGTAGGTGTACTAACTAGATTTACATTCTATAGCTGGCGTTAGATATTGGAATTTAACTTCTTGAAATTATACTATTAGAAACAACAAACTATTGCCATTTCATTACTTTATTACCTTTCATAGGAAATAAGATATATAGTGTTCGTTGTTATTAGAACGGACAGCTACATAGATTAAAACTTTTAGACTTTAATAAAGATTATAAACTTTGTTTTAAAAACTATTTGTGTTAAATTTCTAGTTTTCTGAAACAGGTGTTAAAGGCATGCAATCCAGTTCACCTTCGTATTGCATAAATAAGCAGTTAATATTACTAGAATGTTTGGAGGGAAGGTGGAATCATATGTCCCCTTTAGGAGGCAGACTTCTATAACAGTAACTAAAGTCCATCTTCAATGACGAACGGTAAATAAGGATAAGTAGAAGGAAGAACGTACCTACTAAATCAATAATGAACTGAATGAATACCCAAGCAGCACTTTTAGTTGTTGATACGTATTAACAATTCCTAAGTTGACTTCAAGATGTTTGGTTACTATCCATTTCAACCATCCTAAAACGTTTCTATAACGTATATGTTACTAAAATGGGGAATCGCACTTACGTATATATCACTTGTTTATCACTGTTGGAATTATGTTTCTAACTAGAGAGTTACGTGTTAATTCCATTACAATTTAGTCGCTGAAACTTGTAATTACTTTGCCTCCTTCTAATAATGTTGTTTATATCTTACTCAAGTAACTTTGTAAAACATATTTTATTTCTATTGTTTTTCTATAGAACTTTATCATGAGGTTGCAAGGAATACAGTAAACCATAAATATAGATAAATACGTCTATAGTAATCCAGAAAGTATAATAATAGTAATATAATAATA
This sequence comes from Phrixothrix hirtus, assembly GCA_024586415.1. Classification (NCBI taxonomy): domain Eukaryota; kingdom Metazoa; phylum Arthropoda; class Insecta; order Coleoptera; family Phengodidae; genus Phrixothrix; species Phrixothrix hirtus. The sequence goes on from JAHWXV010813290.1 coordinate 2,461, forward strand.
ATATGAACAATACTTCTAGAATAAAAACTAATATCTGTTTGTTGATAAATATGGTTATCATATTTCCTTAAAATATGCGTTCCTCTAGAAATATTAATATTTTTAAAAATAAACATTAAAAAAATTATATAAAATAACACCTCAGAAAGCGCATCTCTGAAAATTCAAGAAACCTATTGAAATGTGAAATACAGTAGTTGGTGTGAGAAATTATTCTAAAACCCCTAGAATATTAGATAAAATCTCGAATATATAAGTTCCTTAAATCGTTTATATAATTTTATAAAATACACAGTTTAGATTTAATATAGAGAAATATTTTGTTTTTAATGTCTACACCATTTTCATCCAGTTAGATGTAGTATCTAATCGAATAAATCTAGCCATTTCTCTTTCCAAAATTAAGATTGAACTATGATACCAGTCATAAGAAAAATAGTCGGCAATCAAATTCAATTTCCACTTGAATAGTTTAATGCCGATGAACTTCACATTTACAGCTTCTCAGAGGTGATAAAATGTCGAAGATAATCAAATCTTTCTACTTTACAAGCATTTATAAAGATAAACAGAACAAATCTGCATCATAATGCATGATTTACCGAGAGATTATTCTACTTCAATAATGGATCATAGCTATAGGAGTCTTTGAAGAAAGATTTTATCAGTCTATTTGATCTAAATCTAGGTTACAAGTGTACAAGGCTCTTGTTATTTTGAGTGTAATCTACCGTTTTAGACTATTCTAATATGGATTCCAACTTTATAAAACTAAACATTGTATATCTTGTAATACTTGATTTCCTCAATGGCATGTCCAGTTTGTTTTTAGATAATTTGTAACAACATAAGACGTTCGTCAGTTGAAATACCAATCATTTAAATACATAAGATGTAATAGAAGCACTTGAGAAGTTTTCATAAAGCCCTACGCATATCTTTGGAACACCTAAAAAAATCTTAAACACTTATGATGAGAAATGCCACCAATAATGATTCTGTTATTTAAACTGAAAGGCAGTTTTAGTTGCAAATTGCGGATATCTCAATTTCCAGGACTGGACATAGACTGGTCGGTTTTGGGTATCAAAAATAAAGTCATGAAAATAATTTTGAGTTGCCAAGTATATAACTGGGTTATTTGCGGTGACAGCCTATTTTGGTTTATTTTTAGAAGCGTAAGGTTTTTTGATGTACAATTTATGCAAATACTATTTACCCATTGGATTTATCTTATAAAAGTGTTTTGAACTTTATAGTACTTTTGGTGATACCGAAATTAATATTGAACTCTGAGTTTTAAATAGAACATTTAACTTTCCTAATTGAATTTAGATATCATCTTGTTAACCATTTTTCAGTCAACCCTATAGAGTTTTGGAATCTTTAACGTTCTTTTGCGAAAATGTATTTTTTTTATTAATTTTTAAGTTCTTAAATACATGGTTTTCTTCAAGGTATTAACCCTGGAAAGCTCTATTGTTTTAGTTGCAAATGTATCTTTTGAAATTTTGAGGCGTCATGTTATTAATCTTCAAATTTGCCCATCTTCATCCATTGTCAATTTAATTTTTCAAATCGAGCAGCAGCAGGGTCCTAGGTCATCTAGTAGCGTTTCTATTAATGTATCTCTAGGATCTATCTGTGATGACTTAAGAATTATTCTACAAATGCTTTATTTAATTAAGTCAAAGCACTCCATTTGGTAAATTTGGTTTGCTTTTATCGTAGGAACAATACTCGTAGCGTTGTATTGCATATTTTTGTTATTACTATAAAATAGCCTTTGTAATAAATGGAACTAGAAGATAGTGAAATTTAGAAGTTGTTAAATGAATAAACGACATATTCATCAATTGTCTAGGTAATTTTATATTGTTTAAAACAACTTCTTCCAGTGAAACACAACCTAATAGCTTCTTAGGTGAAAGGGCATTACCGTACGCCTGACTTCTAATGGATCTTTAACAGTTTCCATGAAATTTCTAACCCCTTAGTAAACGGTTAAACCATCTACTGTTGCAATAATATCGATAATACTGTCATAAAAATAGGACGAAAACAGCTATCGCATGGTTTATTTCAATCAAGCAGTGGAAAAGGCTAGTATAGCATTACCTACACAATAACTTATTGTAACAAAAATTAGAAACAGTGAATGGAAAATTCTAGAATCATCTAGAATAAAATAGGTGATGTAATCGCAATGACTCATTACGGTGACCGATATCTGTCAATTGGTTAGGTCAGCAATGAGTAATAGCATTACAATTTATTACTTCCATTATTATGAATAATATTCTGGAATCTTTTTTATAATTGTTCTAGCACTTATCTTTTCTATATAAACAGTAAATCAAATTCGCCTAGTTAGTTCTTATTATAATCTTATGCTGCAAGTTACTGATGAATATATAAATATAAATATACATAAATAGAAATATAAATTCTTGCCGCTAGTGGATTGTGAAATAAATATTTAAATAGTTAAGTGTATATAAATAACTGTAATTTTAGTAAATATAAATAAACATTTTAAAACAATTAACGTTTTGTTACATTGTTTCCAGTTGTCGGATTTGTTTTCAAAAGTCAACTCACAGACTCTAATTAATAGCTAGTGTTAGTTGTTTTTATATGCCAGTAACAAGAAGCGCCGAAAAACAAAATAAGTTGCAAAAGATGTAGGAAACGAAATCCAATCAAACTAAACTACAAGGAAAAATGGATTCCAATCAAGAAAAAATTGAATGTAATCAAACTGAGTTACAAGAAAAAGTGGATACCAATCAAGAAAGAATGGATTCCAATCAAGAAAAAATGGATTTCAATCAACATAATTTAAAAGAAGAAATTACAAGCAAATTAAAAGAGGAAACTTTATCGATTAATGCGAATCAAAACAAACTAGAGGAGGAATATAATCAGGTCAAAATGCATGAAAAGAAGAAATTACAAGAAAATTAAAAGAAAAAATGGAACTCAATCAAAATAAACTACAAAATGAAATTAAAGCAAGTCAAAATGCATTAAATGAAGAACCTAAATTAAGCCAAATAAATTAAAACAGGAACTAACGAAAGAAGTACCAATGAAACGTCAACAAAATATGAGGAGGTAACCAAATAGTGTGAAGAAATACATCAAAAGTTTATTATCCTTAACGTAAATAAATAAGTCAGCATCCCTAAGAAGGAGGGGTCACTAGCTCCTCGTGAACAATCAACCGAAGCCACTATACAGCAAGTTGAACATTTGCCTGTTATTGAAAATGACAAGCCAGGTACTAGAAGATATTAGAGCACCCACGTATGATGGGAAGACAGCTTGGGTCAATTACCACAAACAACTCGTGGTAGCCGCATCATCGAATGTATGGATGATTGAGGAAAAGGCAACATCCTTAATAGTAGCTCTACGTGGAGACGCTTTAGATATCCTACAAATAATACCGGATGATCTATAGAATAACTACGTTAACCTTGTTTCACGATTGGAAATGCGACGCGGAGATAAACATCTGCAACAGGTCTACTGTGGCCATTTAAGAAATCGTGTACAGAAGATTGGAGAGAACCGCCAGGAATTCGAAACTGAAATTGCGCGGCTCGTAAAACTAGCATACTCAACGGCGCCAGAAAGTTTTATTGAACAAATTTGAATGCAAACCTTTGTCGATAGTTTAGAGATTCTGAAACATAACAGGTACTTAGATTAGCACGTTCGCGTGTACAGAAGATTGGGGGAAGCCCAGGAATTCGCAGGTGAAATTGCGAGGCTAGTAATATTAGGATACCCAACGGCTCCACGATGTTTTATTGAATAAATTGGTGTGCAAACATTTGTCAATGGTCATAGAGATTCTGAAACACAACAGGAACTTAGATTGGCACGTTCGCGTGACCTTCATAGTGCATTGGCTCACGCACGGGAATTTGAAGCTGCCAAACAAGCATCAAAGGGCCACGCTCGAGTACGTGCAGTTGAAGAAGTCAAAGATGGTGTTGAGAGTATAGAATAAATACTATTGAGACTACTTAAGGCGCAAAATCCAAAGGGGCGTAAACCACAATGCTGGAAGTGTGATAAATGGGAACATATGCATAGAAATTGTCAAGAGGCTATGAGCAGTCTCACTGATAACACAAAGCACCAGGAAGGCTATAAAGGATCTTTGTGAAGGGATGAATATCGATCTCTGCCAGCCAAGTCCCGGAAGTCACTATCCAAGTAGCATCACTAAAACATATACCAGATAGTCTTTACATTAATAGAACAATCGCAGGAAGGAATTGCCAAATGCTGCTGGATACAGGAGCAACCAAGACAACAGCAAAAACCGAACGTTGTCGGAAATAGAAGATTACTGACTTCACAGCTGCGATTAAGTACAGTTAAAGGAAAGCACGCAACCGTTAATGGTGAATTTATTACAAATACTGAGATCGGTTGTAGGAACTTAACGCATCACGTACTAGTAGCTGATATTGGGGAGACCGTTATATTGGGTATGGATATAATGTCTGGGTTTGGCTTTCCCTTATCTTTGAAGAATCACATCATACGAGTTGATGACGAAGAGATACCCATGAATCAACGGGATGACCGTTCAATGAAAATTAGCGTTAGCAGAAGAATTTATATTTCCGCCAAGCAGTGAAACAATAGTTATGAGATGGAGACATCGGGTAGGATGTATAGGAATTTTAGAAACCTGCAACATAAATATTGGTAGTGGTGTTCTGGCTGGAAGAGTGGTGATTGAGACTAAGGAATCCACACCTGTTCGCAAAATGAATGTGAATATCTTCCAGATGACTCTACCGTAAACAATGTATCCCAACTGTATGCCACAACCGAATCCTTGGATAATGGATTATCCTATGAGCAAATGGGTAAAGCAAGTCAGTTGATTCAACGATACGTCAATATATTTCCCATGGATGACTGTTTGAAGGGAAAAACAAATGTTGTGACGCACAAAATAAATACCGCTGATGCCCAACCAATACGGCAACGACCAAAGAGGCTGCCTTTATCCAAACGAGAAGAAGCTGAACAGATAATTAAGGACATGGCCCGAGAAGGAATAATAGAGCCATCCAGCAGTCCTTGGGCATAGCCAGTTGTACTGCTTAAAAGGAAAGATGGTAGCACCAGGTTCTGTGTCTATTACCGTCGTTTAAATAATGTGACCAAAAAGGATAGGTATCCTTCGCCCAGTACTAACGACATTTTAAACCTTTCCGGGTCCAAATTGTTTTCGACTCTAAATATGAAAAGTGGTTATCGGCACGTCGGTATGGAAGCAGAACATCGGGAAAAACAGTGTCCTCTATTAGATCTGGTCCCTGGCAGTTTACTGTGATGCATTTTTGGTTTGTGCAATGCACCCGCGACGTTTGAAGGTCTAATGGAATTGATCCTGAGGGGGTTGCCTTGGAAAACATATCTAGTATACTTGGACGATGTCATAATTATTGGAAAGAACTTCGGCGAACACTTGAGAAATCTCGAAGAAGGGTTTCAAAGACTACGAAGTGCGCATTTACAACTTGGTACGAAAAAGTGCAACTTGTTTCAAAACAAGGAGAAATTCTTGAGTCATGTTGTCTCTGAAGAAGGTGTGACCGCTGATCCAGAGAAAACTGGGCGCGTACAAGAATGGTTAGATCAGAAAGATAAGCATGAATTAACAAGCGTTTTGGGGTTATGTACTTACTATCATCGTTTTGTACGTGGATTTACAGACATCACAAAACCTGTTACAAAACTTACTAAAGAAGGCCAGCCATACTTGTGGAGCAATGGTTGCTAGGGGCTATTTGAAACACAAGCGAACAATGGTAACGCACCTATACTCAGTTGCCCTAGAATAGACGGAAGATTTGTCTGAGATGCCGATGCTAGTCATGTCGGCAATGGTGCAGTGCTATCGCAAATACAAGACGGACAAGAACGAGTAATTGGGTATTTAGCAATGGTTTGTCCAAACCTGAGAGGAACTATTGTGTCACGCGCAAATAATTTCTCGTGACCGTTGAACACTTTTTAGAAATACCTTTACGGACGTAATTTCTTATTTTGAACTGATTTCGTAGCGTTGAAATGGTTCCTGGAGTTTAAGAATCCAGAAGGCCAAATAGCGAGATGGATTGAACGACTACAAGTGTATGATTTTGAAGTTGAACATCGTGTCGGAACAATTCATAGAAATGATGCCGTTTTAACAAGACGGCCTTGCACAGAAGATTTCAAGCATTGTACTCGGTTGGAGTCAAATGTTGAAGATCCTCTTGTCAACCGTACTACTGTAAAAAACGGTGATTGGAAACCAAATGATGCCAAACAACATCAAGAGTATAACCTAGACCTGAAGGTGCTATTAAAACGGAAGAATTAAGGTTGAAGATCTGGTTTGGAGCAAGTAGCTTCATTTAATCCCATTGCTAAAGCATGTTGGTCACAATGGGACTCCTTGCAAGTTTTGAAAAAAAGCTTTGTAATGTGATAATGCAAGTAAAAGACGAATGCAGTTGATGGTTCTAAAACACAGTGTATCGGATATTCTACAACAACTGCATGATGGTCCATCAGGAGGGCATACGGGAGTAAAGAGAACTTTGGAGAAGGTCGGTGAAAGATTTTATTGGATGAACAGCAAGAATGATGTTAAGGAATGGTGTCGAAAATGTGTAATATGTGCATCTGTGGGTAGTCCATTTGAAACAATAGCCATCGATATAGGTGGTCATTTCCAGAAACTGAAGCGGGAAACAAATACATCTTGGTTGCAATGGACTATTTTAGTAAATTCGCTTAGTAGCAGTAATGTACACTAGCGGAGAAATTCATAAAAGAGAAATATCACGCCCTAATTCTCGGTACAGAAGTCATCAATTAGTGCAACAAATATCAACAGCCCATCTAAAGTAAGGTCACCACAATTTCTTTATACATATTTGAATATGATAATAAGAAAAAATTTGATCGCAGAGATCAGCACCTTCCATTTTGCTATTATACTCAGCGATTGGAAATCTTGGATTGGAACCTTGACCATTACTCTTTTCTTTTCTAGCCGAGAATACCTAGATGGATTTTTTAAAGATGTAAATGGAACACAATCTGTTAAAATTGTTACTACTGCATTGTCATTCCAACGTATAACTAGAATTTCCCCATTTGTCTTATTTTCCATGGTTCCTCTATCTATTTAAAAAACTTGCTTTTTTCCTGAAGACCAATATCCTTACTTATTCAATTTTCATGCAGAATACCTGTACTGTCAAATCCTAATCTGCACAGTTCTTACAGTATCCCTATTGAGGTAAATAAATTATCAAAATATAAGTTGGTTTCTGGAAGTAATGAGAATTTTTTGTTCAAACCAAGTACAACATTGCCACTTTGTGCATACTTGTTTTCAGGAAACTTCGTTGATTTTCCGAAATATGGTTCGGCGTGATAGAGAAAATTATTAGGATTTGCAAGGTACCATAATTTATAACCAAATCTAATCGGTTTTCCCCGTATAAATTGTTTTGCGATGTGATGACCATAGTACTATACGTCGATACTATAAGATTTAGAAATTAAAATTTTCTTGAAATCATATTTAAAAGCTCAAATATTGGACAAATTTTATATAACTTGTCAGTTTTATCAATTTTTAAATTATCAGCTAAATGCAAATAACGTAAAACTTCTTCAAAGCAATTGCATCTCATAGCATTGGATACTATTGAAGAAAAGAATTCGAGGTCAGATTTCCAAAGCATTCTTTTTGATGGTAAAGTATGATATCCTGAATAAAGCATTATACCAAGAATCACGCGAATTTCATTAGAGGATACATCGAAATAATTTTTTCCATTTTGACCTGTATAAACATTTGTTTGGGTAGCGATTAGCTCTATTAGATCTTTAGTACAGAAACACTTCAAATGCATCAAGCGACTTGTTATTCGTCTGCTTTAGAAAATCAATAATTGTGGGACTATAGATTGATTGAAAGTCAGGAACGGTACATTTTGTGTTTGCATTAATCCATCTTTCTATTGGACCCTTCTTTACTTTTTTAGCTTTAGAAGTAGTTCGTAAAACCTCTTGGTAATTTGCATCATCTTTATCGGGCTCAGTATTTTCACATTGACTAAGTAAGATTTTCCTTGGAAGATGGTCTGGATTTCCCGTAACTTCTCCATCAGATAAATCTGAATCTTCGTCAGTATAGACAGAATTATCGTCATCTAGTGGTAATACTACCATATCACCCTCTATTGGCATTTCTTCATAAGCATATTCCAATTCAGATATTTCATGAAATAATAACCCCCCGCAGGATTTTCCACAACTGTACCTATGTTCATACATAAATTTATTATAAATGATTATTTTTAATCCTTGTTCTAGTTGAAACAATTGTTTTTGTAAATATGTAAAAGATTACTAACAAACATCTAGCTACTAATTTGTAAATGAAGATACCGGATGTTTATAATAATATACCTAAATTGATTTATCAACCATATTATTTTATACAAATATGAAAATAAAACAACAAATAACTGGAAGAATTCACATGAAGTATAAAGTAACGATGTCAAATGAAATGTAGATAAACTGAAATAAATACAATAAATACGTTGCGAGTATAAGCTCATACTGCAGGTGCTCAGTGGCAACTTTATTTGCCATTCAACTTTGAACATACATAAAAAATATCTTATCAATAAAACGAAAATGATTTTAACACGATTTTTCATGACGAGGTCATTTTATATATAAATCTATAAACTTCAACAACACGGCGATTCCCGGCATCTGCATTTTACATAATCATTCTTTAATAACTTCTACAAATATTTATATAATATTGAAATATAATATAGTACGTTATTAAATAATTTCCCAGCATACAACACTAATTTTTGTTCTTTCTACAAAATTATCATGTATTTCAAATAAAATTGTAAACAGCATGGCAACTTTATGTGCCACTGGGCACTAATAAGTTAAATAGAATGTGCTAGATGAAACTAATATAAATTGAAAATTAAATAATACCAGTCATTGTGCAACCGAATAGATGTATACAATCTTCTTCAGAATTTTTTTTTTCATTTCCGTGTAATAGTTTGTTATTTTTAGTGAACTATATTAAGCGAAGCGAAGAAATTCTCCCTAGGGCATTTCATATCACTTCTATTTTATTTACATTTTCATTTATGATATAAAGCTAAATAAAATGTTTCTGTTACATTAAATAAACATTGGCATCCGTAATAATTGTAATATTTTAATACTACTTATTTCATCTTTATAATTAGGAAGGTTGACTATGCATTATTGGTGTATATAACAAAATGGGTTGCAGATCAACAAACGTATTTTCTTATATTCCACTGCCTGCCGTATTGCTTATTATTCCCTTTCAGCACCTACGATCCTAAACCCTTTTTCAGTTTTTGATCCAAGATGAACACAAAAAAAAACGGGTAACTAATTCGAAGCTATTATTCTGGAACGGTAACTACACTTTATGCTAAACGTACATGTACCTTAGAAGGTCGGTACTATAATCTGAATGCTCGAAGCAACCTCTCTTTAACCTTCGAATTCTCGGGGAGCGGGGAGGGGATATGTTCTTGGTTGCCAAATTTTTTAGAAACGAACCTGCGTTTGCCAATCGTTGCAGTTAAGTACTGTTTATGTTTGAAAATCAGGGGTTTTCAAAAGTTACTTTTAAAAATAGAATTTATAATGGTAAAGAAATCCTTATTTGTAAATGTTAGTATTGACAGAATATGAGTATTTTACACGTTTAAGTATATTAATGTTTTCCTATATACAGGGTGTTCCCCAAATTATAAATAAAAGTCTTTATATTTTTAAATGTGCTTACAATCTTAGTAAAGTTTTATTTTGTTTTATAAAACCTATAAAATAAAATGTGTTTATCCGACCAAATGCAGTTGGATATTTCATACTAAATTTAGCTCTAGCAATTATAGATGGAGCAAATACGCCTTCAAATGCTTGCGATGCTTTGAGTAGTCGTCGCAGTCCAAGCAACTTTTCTAAAGAAATGTGTGTGGACTTTTGGTGCTTGACTGTACCTCGTTGTGGAAAAAAGTGTAAAAGAACTTTAACCCTTATAGATTTTAAATGATGATATTATTACTATTTTTTCTTTATGCAGCCAACTCATTTAAATTAGTTTGAAGATGTCACTGAGATTCAGTTAAAGATTACAATCAAGGGTTAGAAGATTTATTACTTGAAGATCAAAAAGCTACCCGGTTAGTACGTCTGAGGAAGAAGGTTGAACAGTCCGGTTTAATCGACAGTAAAAGTATCACTGGCAGAACAACTTTTACTATTAGGTCCCTTACCGTTTTACCAATTGGTTGCTGTACCTTGACTAACAGCCTCTGTCTCACTTACAGTTTTGCTACTGCATCTGACCTTTTTTAAAACTTTTAGCCCAGTTAACAATATAAAAGCGTTTGCATTGTTGTAAATCTCTTGAAGAACTCCTCATTTTATTTAGAATAGGGAAACACTACTACAAACATTATTTTCTTTCTGATATATAAGCAACTTACATGACGCCTGATCCGCATTTTTCCATAATCGACAATTGCTGTCATGTACCTTTCTAAATGATACCAATTAAACTTTAATTAATTATCTTCTCAGTACACGTTATTCTAAGTCTTTTCGATTTCCAAATCTCAAGTAGTAATTAACTTCATAACTTCTAACGTAAACAACGGCTAGATTACACATATTAAGGTGCTCCTTTACTTGAGAATCATTTGAGAAAGTTCGTTTAAGCATTTTTACTACTACATACCCATGACTGAAAAAGTTCTGTGGAATATTTATTCCTGAAATTCATTGTCTCTAGTTCAGTTTTAATCAACGACAGTTGCAATAAGAATTACAAATGGTTTTAGATGAGCTATGTCGGATTGAAAAAACCCAGCTACGCATTTCTATAGATAAACGTCCATAAATAAAAAAACTATAAATTTTGTGTAATATTAAATCCGGTAGCACGTTGTGAATTGATTCGTTATAACAAGAACAATGGCAATAGAGTTATGTCTGATAGGATATTTCAACATATACCCCTGAGGATAATTACAAGCAACTTCAATGGTATATCGTATTATCTGTTATTATTTGTTTTAAAGCACACGTACTGTGATTGGTAAGCGAAAAGCTTGGAATATGTTACCTATATTTTTGAAAGTGTTATTTTCTACGCTGTTGATACAAGAAAAACTATACACCCGAAGCAATTGGTCTAGCTATCAGTTCACGGTGCTTGAATCAAGTCACGTTATTCTACCAAGCTAGATTATGCATACTCTAAAATGTTTCAAAACCTTAAAGGTACTTAATAATATCTATATTATTGTATTTAAATGCAAGGTGTATTGTAGAAGAATGAAAGTTCCATAATGTAGGGTATTCGGCGAATGTATTATTGCACTAAGAATAAGTTTGTCTCTTACGTAGAAGTCAGGCCTCTACTATCGATCCCGATCAATATTGTTCATCTACTGGGGGTAAAATTTAAATTACGAGTAACACAGACATTGCCAGTATCGATCAAAATTCCATAAAAACTATAAATTAAGGAGTGTCATACTTAGTTTGTTAGAGGCAAAAATGTTTAGTGTAAGTTCAGATTAAGTATTTATATTATTAAGTATTTATACTATTCGTGGAGAAAAAAAATATAAAAAACAGAAAAATGCAGAATAATCAAGTGTTTCGGAAGTTAAACGGTATAAACGAATATCTCCAATAATATCGAAACTCCAAAATGCCAGGGAAAATTTTATAACTACTACTGCAGTAGTTACATTTAAAGTAAGACGGTTGTTTGATATCTGTAGGCCTATTTATTATAAAATATTAGCTTCGAAGGTTGACTTCGACATTAATATTAGAGGTTATAAATATTTACAGCTTAATCATTTATTTACCCAACGAAGGAAATTATAACTTAAATATTACCTTCTTTGAAAGTAAACTATATACATATTTAAAATTACAAATAACATTTCAGTACAAATTATACAACTGACTAAAATATACAATTTGGCTTCTATTTTTAACTGCCTATAGTGAAAGAGGAATTATTATTGAATTATTAATTTTGATTATTCCCCACTAGGATAATGGAACAGAACACTTCGTTAATATTGGGAAAAAGTTCTAAGATCCTGAAATAAATTCTTTAATTAAAAGTTCTCAATTATAAACACACAATGGAAAAATCTATATTCTATTCTAATATAACTGGATTATTTGTCAACTTTATCAGTTCAATTTCTACGAGGTCCTTTCCGTAAGAACATAATGGGTTTTGCGAGTTGAGTTGATTTTAATTTGGTTAATCGTTTAACCTGTTATTTAAATCATGAAGTTCTTCTGAGATCAAGTCTGCCTTCTCTACATTGGAAACATTCATATACTGCTGTGGGGATTGGGACAAGTTTTGCGTTAACCTTCGTCGGAAAATAGATGCGTAGAAATTTCGACCATTACTAAGTGAACTAGGTCTCCTTAATCTAAATTTTGGTCTACTTATTCAAGCAGAGTTTCACATTAGCGTAAACGTTCTCGATTTTGGGGTTGAAAAGTATTACATTGGGGCGTATTAAATGGAACTACTTGCTGTTTGCAGTAATTTTTTCCTAGTTTGGTAAGGAAGTTTATACTAATTTTTTGGTGATTGGCCTACCATAGTGTGTTCAATTAAAGATTTATTTTGCAAACCTGTTATTATTTTCGAATTGAAAACTATTTGTTTAACATTCCAGGGGCACAATTTAAATTTGTGGAATTAATAGCCCTCATGCATTAACCTACTAGTTTTCTTAATTCTTTTAATACTACTATGAGTAGTAACACTTCAAACATTTTAGCAAGGTAATGGCTTCATTTGAATTAATTGTAGTCTTGGCACACGATTTCTGTAAATTTTGAACATACTAAAACTTGCCATAAAATTAAAATAGTATTTTCATTATAATTTGCTTAATTATTTACTGTTTAAGGGTAATCGTCATCAATTTCATAGCTCACAATAATGATGGCGGCGTAAACTTTATCTTGGACTCTAGACATTAATAATTACCCATTTTAAAAAGTAGTAGGAGCACTAGTGATATAAAAAAGTTTACTTAATCTTTAAAAATCGCCAAGGAATGGCGGTAAATGCTCACATTATCCCTACATTCAGGGTCACATCTCGGTTATAATGTAGTGGTCGCTAGTTTTACATTAATAATAGTACTATTTTAGAAAATAACTGTGGTTCTTACGGAATAGTTCATTATAAAATTTAAAAGTTAAGTTAAATTGCAATATACTCAACTGCTGTGTAATTACTTGCACTTCCAGGCGACAGGTGCATTGTTATCGACAGAAAATTTTCCATTGCGTTAAAAATACTTACACAGATTCGCAGAGATTTACAGTTTTCCGTGACCCAATGGTCGTAATTTTAACATGTTAAAATAGTTTTCTAACGATATCGTCCGTTGATCTCAGAAGGGTGTTTATGCCTGATTAATGCCTTAACGGACATCGTATTCGTTATGTCTTGTGCTTAACATTCCTTGAAAAGCGCTATTTTTGTTTCGTTTTGCTTAAATAACAATTATGGAAATCTTTGTAACGTTCTAGAACGTTTAGACGTCATTGTAACGAATTTAGCGAAAAGCTTCTTTATTTACTGCTGCATCTGAAAGAATAGTTGGAAAAATGTAATATACTAAATCAGTAATTTGCAATTTAATGCGGCGTTCGAAAGATTATAAATAATGGTTTACATTTACGATTTAAATGAGTAGTTTCGTGTATCATATTACAGCACGTTTAAAATACCAGTTAACGAATTGCTCCATAAAGTAGAAATTCCGAAATTTTATGAACAGGAATATCATGCTATACGTGCATAACAAAAATTTATTAAACCCACTCTTTGTTATATTACGTCGTGGATTACATTAAATCAATTCAAGGTAATTTTGTTTATTAAACATTGCGTTGGAAAACTTTGTTTCATTGGTATACACATGCTCCTTGTAAAAGCTATTGTGCCCGATTTAAAATTTTTATTGTGAAACGTTAAATTTTTTCCAATTTTGTCAGTTTTAAACTAAAGTAAGGCATTGTTTCTAAATCGAAATTTCAATTGAAACCTCCAGAATTATTAAAACTGGGCAATTGAAGTGAGCTTATTATAGGTATGTCTTAATAATTACATTATGTTTGTTTTTTTATTTAATTAGAGTAATAAAATACATGTAGGTCGCCGTATTTTCACAAGCTGAAAAATGCTTTAAATTTTAATGTCATTAGATTTTAATTTTAATATACATTTAGTTGTGTACTTCTATAATCAAATAATATGTGCGCAATATGATTATTATAAATGTATGTACATACTTAATGTATACGGTGTGGTGCAAGTGGTAACGAAAATATAATTCTTGTATGATAAAAATTTCATCAATTAAAATTAATTATGTTTTAATAAATACAATTACTATTAGACCACTCATCCATATATACACAAAATTTACTGTTATCATATTTAGACATATTAGGCTAGAGTTAGATTTATCAGAATTTAAAACGGTGCCTGCTTTTATAATCGTGTATATTAAGCACATACCATTATTTAGCAAAATAAGCAGGGTAAACGTTTAATATGTTCAAACTTTCATTTATGTAAATGATCTATATCATAGCCACTCGGTAAGCCAAGAACATCAGGTAATCTACTTCTGCAAAAGCCACTAAATTTGCTATATAATAGATGTCACCACAAGCGCGGTTAGTTAGTTGGTCGCGTTACATCCTCCACCCTCCCATCCAATAACATGCAAATGTATGTAAAACAGCCATCAAATTACATAACACTGAACCATGGGAACGATTTAACATCGTTCCATGCTGCAGTCGGATACTGGGCAGCTTAGTGTCGGATTAATCCTGTAAACTGATTTATACTTCGTCGGACCCTTTCGAATATTGTAATGCAAATATGATTTGCACGTTTTATTTATAAAAATGATTATCTAATGCTGTCTAGTGCCTCCTGATATATTGGATTATCCAACAAGCACGGATATGGTAGTTCGAGAAGGATCCAACGTAAATTTACGGTGCGTTGCAAAAGGATCGCCTGAACCAGTTATAGCATGGAGAAGAGAAGGAGGGGAAACCATAAAGCTAGCGACAGGAGAAGAAGGTAATTAATTACATTTATTATATAGCTTATTGTATTGATTATGTATTTTCTAAAAATGCAGGCGGAACATAAAATGGTCTCATCAATGTTTTACATACGTTAGTATGACAATTAAATTGCTATTGATTTTATTATATTAAACATCAAGGACTTATAGCTTTCATTATAATTATTTAAGATTATCTAAAGAGATTGTAAAGAAAACCATTACCTAAAGTACCGTTTAAAGATGAATAATATTGCTTATTATAAATCCTATATTTGAATTTTGTTCTACTTTCCATATAATGTTATACTTCAGTGGATAATTGATTACCAAACTTTGTAATATTCAAGTAATTTAAGTTCCGCTGTATATGGAATTATTAAATACCTTCAAGATTAAATTTGAAACTACACTGATATTGAATTTTTTATTTCCTAAACAGGTTTACAGCTTATAACTCCTCAAATTAAAGTAGGTACATAAGTATAAATAAAATTAATAAACGTCTGCTACAACTGTTGCACATTCAAAGCAAGAATGTCGCAACAAGATGATATTTATTACATAGCTTAAAATTAATTCTACTATAAGGTACTGCGTGTATGTAGATTTGAATTGTAATGATTAAAATTTAAAAATTCTTTGATTTATTTATTGTATGGAAGAATGTAGCTCGTAACAAGCTCATAGGATATTTATAAAATTATGCGTGCTTTTTCTGTAAATTAGAGAAGGGCATAAAATTTATGATGTTCAAGTAATATGCATAGATCTATATAACCACTTAAATTGAAAATCCTTTTACATCAATAGACGCTTGCCTTGTTCAAATCCATTTACGCTAATCGGAAACATTTAAATTAGTTTACAAATAAGCTCAAATCCAAACATTCTATAAATTAACTTACACGTTAAGTTAATTTTGTCAACATATGTTTAGATTTTCTAATTTTAAACCATCGCTTAGGAAAAATGTATTAAATTAAATGGCAAATAAATAAAATTTATAAATTGCCTGCCTTAAGGAGGGTTTAAATATCGGTAAAGTCAAACACATGAAAGCAATATTAATTCTATATATAAATTAATTCGGTTTTGAGGTAATTTAGTCATTCAATTAAAAATATAAATACTACAGCGATCTCCTGTCTCTTTATGATCTTAAGGATTAACTGCATGTTACAGAGCGTAGCGTCAGAAGTTGTAAAAGTATCCAATTATCAAAAAACCTTAATTGGTTAGTGATTATAAAGTAAAATTGTTATTAAATTTAATCAGGTTTATTAATTTTACATATAATTATCTATTGGTAACATTGAAATGGCCCTAGGTTTTTATAGCTAATATTGCGCTAGTTATATAACTTTTATGAGTGTGTACACTTGTAACACCAATTGTTAAAGATTTATTAAACTACAACTAACCAGGGCTATCTTCAAATAGTATATTTGTGACGCTGGAGTCAAAATATTGAAATGTCTTTGTTACCATTTTATGAAGAGATCGCTGATTAGCGACAGACTTACCCTTTCCCTTTTCATTACTTTGTTCATTATTAACCGAGTTATAGATACAAAAATCTCCTCTTTTCTTTAGTAACCATTTTAAAAGTAGTTTCCTAAAATAAATTTATCAAAATTACAAAAGCTGATTCACTAGCAACGCCACTTAGCTAGGAAGAAAGTTAAGGAACTAAAAAGTTAGTTTACACTTCCATTTGAAGTAGAATAAATTTTAGGGTAATGCGCACTATAAAAAAAACTTTGTGCTTAATTACACGTATCTCCTCTGCAAAAATAATCAACGTTTTTGGTTAGTATTATAAGTTTATATAATGTATGTATTTAAAATTTTTATTACGATACAAATAAGAGTTAGTTTTTTATATTGCTGCTTAATTTACCTCACTAGTCGTGACAATTAGGGAACACTATTTCCTTCTGAAAATGGGTATGGTGGGTAATTAAAGAAACATTTTTATTCCTTTAAATCGCTAAGATATCATTTTACGCTCAATAATTTAGTTAAGAGTACTAGCACCTACGTAGTATATACAAACAAAGACTTGCCTTGTAAACGTAAATTATAATAACCCAATTGATCCGTGTTTTATTCGGAGCTTATATATAACATCTTGCATCTCTTGTACTAAATCGATAGCCTTGGTTATAAACTATGTAACTGTTATTAAATTTATGAATAATCCATATTAAATATTCCAAACGTTTATAATAGAGAGAAAAATAATAAAATAAAAATATATCAACCAACTAAGATACTATTTAAATACTATTTAATCTCTTACTTGATCCTGTCTTTTGAAATTGTTAGGATATATAAATATTCCGCATTGCTTCTCCTTAAAGTCAAAAATAGTGATTAGAAATTTTTGATAATATTTCCATTTTATTAAGTTCGGTATCATACTGTAAAATTTCTAAGCCATGTTGAGCTACAACAGATTCTGCGGGTTGATTTACCATGAAAAAGAGCTGATCATCTTTCCTTCTCGTGACGGAACTGCGCTTTGTTTGGCCTTCACAAACTTTACTATTAGAATAGAAGATAAGTGAGTATCAATAAAACTTCTAGCTGATCTTAAAAATCCAATAACCCCCTTGGTAGGTTCAAAAATAGTTCTAATACCAAAACAGTTCAAAAGTTTATCAGATCTATCAGCGTTCAACTATATGTAAGGTAAATAAGAAGTATTTGTAGTAATTGAAGCTTTAGTGTTACTAGGACGGTTTTTTGAAAAACAGATATTATTAATTTCGTTTAGAGGGCAGCCATTTTCTTGTAAATACTTTACTAAGCTATCCAAGTCATAATTCAGATTAGAAAAGTCATGGATTGTTCTTTATCTGTCCATTATGATTTTAATAATACCACAGTTTTGACTTTGACGATGATTTGTGAGCTTATTTAAATTTCTGCCAGTACGATCTGGTTTTATGTATACACTGTAACAGAAACTAAGATTAGAATCTTAACAATATCTAGGAAGGGCCAACTTCCATTATTTTCCAACTGTACAGTATTTGGGTACCATTTAGTATATTTAAAAATTCAAGGAGAGAACCCTTTCCACAGTTGAAAATAATCGAATTGTCTTCCACATAGCGGGTGCACCTTTTAGGTTTTGACACAGCGTTTTAAGTGAAATAATTTCAAATTTTCCATGTAAAAATTGAACTTATGGATTTCCCATGACCAAAATACTTAGCCAGTCATAAAATTCATAATTCCATTTAAATATGTATTATTTAATAAAATAATCAAGTAACGTAGCTATATCCCTTGGAAAGATATTGTTAGTGTATTCTAAAGTTTCTGTTGGAATATGCATTAAAACATACACTCCCACAGAGATCAAGCATAGATATATTATAATCACCATGTGAACGGCTGCTAGATATGGTATATAAGTACATAAATGGATATAAATAAATATCATGCATTTAAATTCAATTTACGGTTGATATTCCATACGAAAATTTAATAGAATCCTTAATGTACTTGGCCATAGCAAAACACTAGATATATCACATGTTATCAGTTATCTTATTGCATTATTAGTTGCTAAGTATCATTGTGTTTTTGTATTGTATATACAGCATGTATATACTGCCTGTTTAATTATTAACATCAACTTTATATTCCATCGCACCTTCCTCCTTCGGGACAAGTATTCTTTTCATCAAACAGAACGAAAAAAATATTTTTCTCCTTCGTCTTTTACTTGCTACAAACTTTTTCTGCTATTTTTTCTTACAAAAGTTTCTCCCTTTTTGCAATCTTTACAACCTTGCATCTAAAAATATAAAAATGCTATGTTTTACATGCTAAAAGAATCCTACTTGACACATTAGTTCCTATTTCTGTATAAACTTAGGGTAAGGCTTCGCTCCGTTTTTATGAATTATGACATCTTTTGGTGCACACCTTATAACTAAATTTAGCGATTCGTCGCGCACTACCATGTATGGTCCTTGAAAGACCTCTTCCAATTTGTTGCCCATAGTGTTACGAACTAAAACTAAATCTCCTACCTGACTGGGGTTTGAACCCAGGACCCTTGACTTTACGCGCCAATAAAAAATATTTTTAAATACCTAAAATATACATAAATCTTTATAATTCTATTCCTTTAAGGACTAATTACTTTTCATTCATATATTTGAATATTTCATAATTTGTGACTTTAAAAAATCAGGCTCCACTCTTCCAGCGGTGTGAAACTTACGGATCTGTAGGCTCATCATTGGTTTGAGTAAATATGTCTGTTTCACGTTATTAATATGTGTATATGTACAA
>JAHWXV010813371.1:0-10334 GCA_024586415.1 Phrixothrix hirtus
AATTCTGTATTTCTCAAGCTAAAGTTCAATTCTGAAACAAAATCGAAAACAAACTGCAACAGAAATGTACGAAGTTGAAAAACTTCAATAGCAGCCTGATGGAACGACTCGATAAAACAGAATTGCTGAATTTACAATATTCTGGAATTCCTTGTCACCTTTATAGAAGCTATTTCCACTCAAAATTCAAACTCTATCGTTTTACTTCTAACAAAGTGCAATTTTGTATTTCGGAACATACGTATTAATTGTTAGTCGCTAATGAATGCATTTAGGTTTCCTGAGAGACAAGTAATGAACCAGTTCGAATGGCATTCTGAACAATTTCACCTACTTTTTAAATCTAAATGAATTGCTTTTCAGTTTTAACCTAGCATCTATCAGAATGTACAAGTCGATTTATTAAGTTCAGACATTTTCAATTAACTGTATTGTGGTAGTTTATTGGGTACGTTATCCGTTTCAGATATCAATGGAACATTGTGTGTAGCGAAGTGAACGATCACAAATTCAACATAAAAATTGTCTATAAAAATGTAGTATACGTATACGTATAGTTAAAGCCGCAATCTGAAGAGATAGCATAGGTTAAAATAAGGAATTTTAGTTTAATACCTACAGTTTACGAGCATCATATACTAAAATGTATATTGGAAGGTATATCGAAATCGATAAATCTCGACTTCTATAGCAGCTAGAGAATTTACCTGGACATTAAGGTAGTATAAGTTATAGTTAAATAAAATTAATAAAGTTTACCCCTATTTTAATTTGTATTAAACACACTGAATAACTGAATGTTTCAGGATGCACTGTTAACTGATAAATCTTTCTGAGTTGGCAGCTTCAAGGGTCTAAAAAATATAAAATACGGGATAAATAAATAATTAAGAAATCAGACTTAAAGTTTCAAATTTTTATAAATTTTTATAATTTTGACTAACAAGGAAATCTCGCCAGGTGTACCTCGTCGATTTTAACGAATTTTTGATATATTACAAACAACTAACATCCATGGGATTCCTATGTTAACCGGCCCTTAAGTCGTTGTAAAAAGTGAAAATACAATTTAAAGTTCATGTTATACCGTCCATAATTGCAAGTTCGTTTAGCAGCAAAATATTTCACTTCATCCCAAATACGAGGGCTTTGCTCCGCCCCTGACTCATTTATACATCGAAATAACTATTTATTTCACATAAAGTATTTGGCTGGTATGTGTAGACAAACACTACAAAATTTTAAGTTCGAACCTGTAGCGCTTGTCTGCAATAGACGTCTGATTTAGAGCGAGTTACATATCAATAGTGAAATTGAGCGTGTCGAGCAACAAGCTGTTATTAGGTACCTGTAATTAAAACAAATGACTCCAACAAAAATTCACCAACATTTATTGGATACATTAGGGGAGTCTGTGGTATTATATGATCTAGTTAAACGATGATGCCGTAAGTTTAAATGTGGTGGGCAACCGGGTACAGATCAACATGCAGGTGGACCGTTCACAACTACCACCACCAAAAAAAATGTTAAAAAGGTTCACAATCTCGTACTGCAAGATCGATGAGTGACCATTAGGAAAATATTTGAGGATACAGACCTACAATTTATGTGGTATACAATAAATTACGAAGGAATTGGAAATGAAAAATTTTCCTCCAAGATAGGTACCACGAATATTAACAAATGTTCACAAGGAGACACGAATAGATATTTGCAGCCGCCTTTTAACACGGCATAGATAAGATAAGAAGATTTTTTGCCCGATTTGTAACCCTGAATGAATTTTGAATTCATCAGTATGATGTAGAGACAAAAATGTAAAGCAAGAAATGGACACATCGAGACTATCCGCCACCAAAAAAGTTTAAAATGTAACCATCGGCAAGGAAGGTCATGTTATCTGTGTTTTTGGGATGCCAAAGTTGTAATTTTAGTGGACTTTCAACGGAGATTGCGACAGTCAATTAAAGAAAAACGTATGAGAAGGTTGGGCAAAGCTGTTCTCTTGCATCAGGATAATGCACCCAGTCACACATTTGACATTTCAAAGGGTTCAATCGCTGAAACAGGCTTTGAATTGGTGGAGCCTGCACCATATTTGCCGGACTTAGCTCCCAGCGATTACCGACTGTCTCCGAAACTTAAGGAACACTTACGTAGAACCCGATTTTCTTCAGATAATGAGGTGATATGTGTGGTAAATCAGTGGTTTGCAGACGTTGAATAATCTTTTCCCGAGAGGCTTTAGAAATGTTAGAACATTGATGGGACAAATGTGTTAATGTCAATGGGCACTATGTTGAGAAATAGAGATTACATATTTGAAATATTGTTACTGTAAGTAAGTCAGCAGTGGAGCAAAAGCATCAACCCTCGTATAGATTGGTGCTTATCCTTATTTTAATTGGGACGACTCTCCCATAAAAATCAAAGTTGTCATTAATATCCTCTAATATGCGGTAATTTCTTTGAAAAATTATATGTCGTAAAGGTGGTAAAAATAAAGTTTAAAGGTTTTTGCATTTTCATTGAAAATTGGCTTAAACGGGGGTTTCTACTCTTGCACCACTGTAAGAAATTAAACCGTATTTAAAAGCTAACTGCTCTAGAATTATTTTTATGTTTAATACTCACGCAGATAGAATGAAGCCAGAGGTTGGTTAGATTTTGTTCTATATTTTGTTTAGAACGCCTAGGTAAGAGTCAAAAGCACGGTATACCTATTTAATTAATTAATATGTTTTAGTCGGGGTAAGTGTGGATATCGAACGATTTTATTTTCATTCAAAATTTATTCAGCTGGATATTTATTGTTCTTCAGTGAGAGTCACAACCTCACGATTTATTTGTTTCCAATAACGGGAGGCTTTGCACTTTGTAAACAACAAACAATTGATTTGCATACAATAAAGGTATTTAAAAATATACATATAAATTAAATAATGAATAAAAATAACTTCTAATTCTATTATAGTTAATTAATAAGGAGTTCAAGCTGTGTTTTATTTTATTTACGATTTGAAACCCTTTTCTACATTAAACAATTGTTAAACAGAAAGTCGTCTCAAGTTAAAAATATTAAATTAACCGCGATTCTTTCATTGTGGTAATTGACTATTTAGAACTTCATTTACGTGAGTAATGTCCGTTCCAGATTGTTTAAATTGGAAAGACATTCGAAAAACTGACGCTTTAGCCAGGCACTCAGCAAGTCACAGGAGCAAGACGTTGAATTTAGAGGTGTTGGTTCTTTTATAGCCTTATTTCATCGGTTGTTTAACATTTATTTATTTTGCACTGATGTCCATTGTATTTTATTTAAAACGCGTTATGATTTGCTCATTTATATCTCTTTAACACGAGATTCTATTGTCAACTAGTATAAGTGTACATTTTAGATATTCTAAAAGTTATCCTGGTCCGTTTTTCCTGAATTTAGGAAAACCTTTCCTTTGTCAGCAGCTTAGAAATTCGAACTTATTAAATGTGTAAATTCTAACATTAGAAATTTCTAAGGAAGCATGTAGATTAGTTTTACCTAATTAGTACATTTTCTTATGTTCATTATATCAATCAAACTTGTAACTACATATTTTCAACACCTATTTATATAGGGTACTTTTAGAATAGAGATCTCAACTTCTATGGTATACAGTACTTATTAAATAAAGTCAAAACCGTTAAACTTCATTTTTACCTTTTTGACGACATATATCTTATTTCTAAAACATTATTTTATATTAGAAGGTATTTATGACAGTTTTAGTTTTTCTTGGGGGTAGTTCCTTAATCTTATAAAGATATTTGAGACTCAAAAGAAATTCAGTGTACATTTGGCATGAAGT
Source organism: Phrixothrix hirtus (assembly GCA_024586415.1). Classification (NCBI taxonomy): domain Eukaryota; kingdom Metazoa; phylum Arthropoda; class Insecta; order Coleoptera; family Phengodidae; genus Phrixothrix; species Phrixothrix hirtus. Next base: position 3,849 of record JAHWXV010813371.1, read on the forward strand.
GGTACAATTTTATATTTGTTTCATCGTAATGGGATCACTATCTCTGTAAAAATGTACGGTACAATTAATAACGTGTGTGCCAGAAATCTTGGAATCAATTCTTGCCATAACTTTGACAAGGTAGGTATTTTCTTATTTCACACACATATTAAAATGAAAACGTCAAAAACGAACAATGAACAAATATAATTTTTATTAGTTGTCATTGATTATTACAAATTATTACCAAATTTGTATTTCCTATTAATTAAACCTGAAAATGTTCATACAAGAACAAAAGATATTTATTGTAGATCATAATAACCGACATATGGAAAATGATGAATGGCAGTAAGATATCAATAATTGCATAACAAAATTTAGACAACGGTTTTCTTTGGCTGTATTTAACAGGAATTTGTTTAGAAGGCAATTGTTACAATTAGTTGATTGTTTCCACAGCACGGGGTATATTAATCATAGACCAAGAAGTGCAAGGCCTCGTTCTAGGAATGAGAACTTTATAAATGTTAGAAATGCAATACAAGGAGAAGACTTGCACAGCAGGCGAATTTGAAACGTATCACTACCCATAGGGTTCTTTGTCAAGGTCTTCATATGCATTTGTATAAGTTGAAAATGTACCGAGAACTTCTATCACCAGATTATAATAAAAACTAGCGCACTGCTAGTGGTTCAATGAAAATATGAATGACGATGTGTTAAATTTAACATTCTTTACAGACGAGGTTTGATTTCGCTTGGACGAATATTTAAATTCTCAGAACATGCGTACATGGAGCTCCGACACCCGAATTCTTTAGAGTAGATTCTGTCACAGGTTGAATTGAAAATAACGCATGCGACATACAAATTCAGGAGTATTTAACAACGGCCGACAAAGCTAAAGTTGAGTGAGGCGATGTTCGTCGGTACTTTCAAGGTTAAACACTGTAAGGTTCTGTCAAAATCGGGAAATGTGGGCCCCACTGTTCTCGAGTCAAATACTGCAGTCCATGAAATGTTTATCGAAACACCATGTATGTCATGATGTTAAAACCCTAGCTTTAGAGTGGAGACAGACAACCCCTATGCTAATTCAGATCTGGGATAAAGCTGAAGGAAAATATGCTAAACGGCAAGTACTCGATAATTTATTCAAGTAGGGGTGCGGCCCCTTTCTTGTGTTTTATCGATCCAGGACTACTTTTAATTATCAAAAATAAAAAATAAGTATGAAGATTTTGATACTCCCTGTATATCAATGGTGGTTTAGAACGTCTGTAAAAATTACAGTCCTAGTTAATGCTGTACCAGAAATTTGGGATGTACTTTACTTGAATTAACTGTTACTTATCTGAATTATAGAAATGTTATATTTTAAAACTTTTAAATTTGAAACAAATGACATAACTTTTCTGTTGCTAACAAATTACTGGATCGGTCATAATTTTATTGCACACATACTGTATAATTAATATTTCAGGTAAGATTGGTGTTGTTGAAATGAAAACCATAATTTAGCACAAAACACGTTAATAACTAAATTCGCACTTTGACACAATTATAACAAAATTCATTAATACTCGAAGTTAGTTAAGATATGCCTTAAACCCTAAAAACGATATAAACGTTGGTTAACGTAAAAGAGATTCGCAATTGATTATTATACAAATTCAGATCGATTCAATTATTTAAAATTAATTTGAAATGAGCGAAGCTAGTTTACGTTAACAACATCATGCATCTGTAAATCGTACGTAAAACATAAATTTTTGTGGGTACCCGCGTTCTATATTGTGATAACTTTACAAAACAAGATAAATCATTAAGGTACAATTATTTCGCTATTTAATAATTAACTTTAATAGACTATAGTTACTATTTTACGTCTTTAGCGTCAAAAATTCTAATCTAGCAATTTCATATAGTTATTAACTCATTTGTTTCAAATCAAAGAGGTTAATTATGCCAATAAAGGCCGGAATTTTCCAACGAGGTTAACAGCTGAACCTAAGTATGCCAATGTATTGAACAGGGCTCAATTGATTGTGCCAAAAGAAACATATGTTAATAAACACGATGGTAATTTTTTTCTTGGAAATCGGGAAGCGGTTCGTTCGATTAACGTTTCAGTAAAAACCCCCTACGGGTGAAGATCATATGGAAATGCACTTGCCTGGAAACCTATCGAGTAGCTTATCCCAAAAATCTGAATAACTTTACCTCAGCAATGGTGCCTGCAGCAAATACCTAGGAATTCGATAAAGACAAAATTCGATTCGGTAAAACAGAAAAAGTACCCCCGATCACAACTATTAATTAACTTTACATACTTTTTTTGTCGCTTTTTACTACTAACTTTTGTTTCTGTGCTTTTGTTATTCGTAGGCAATTAACTGCTACTGACTATTCAACCACTGGAGTATTATGAGTTTTTCTGTCACATGATGTCATTCGAGACGTTAGTCCTATGCTGCTTGAATTCCTTCTATAGTGACTGAATTAGCTACTTTACAAGATTTTAATACTACGATATACATTAATTGTTTGTGTGCTTATTTCTGCTATTTTCTGGTAAAGTAATGACATTCAATTCACTTTGGCACGTGTATAATTATAAGTTTTAAGAGCTTTTAAAGTAACTACGCTGGTTGCATTAATTTGGAAGCCTACTGTTTAACTTTTATAAAAGTTTTCAATGGTACATTTAATAAGATTTTCTAGAACAAGCATACTAAATACTATACGAGTCGTATTCAATTAAATTCCTATTCCAATTTATTTTTGCTTTAGAGAGCTCTAATTTATTCTTGCCCTAATAAAATTATTTGAATAACTAATGTACATGCTAGTGCATACTTATTATTTAATATATTATTGATTTTCTTAAAATATAGTAAGAACTGACACTGCTTTAAATCCAGTGAAAATTGGTGTGGTTAGTGATGCCAAGGTGAAGAATTATGGGCCCAATATTTTCTAAAGGTAATGTAAATACTATTACTTATAGAGATATTATTTTGCAACAATTTACTAATGACTTTAATGAAGATGAACTCCAAAACAGCTTCTTCCGACAGAATTCCGCTAGGCCGCACGTTCCCACGAAACATTAACATATCTTCACGGGTTATTTGTCAACAGGTTAATAAGAAAGGAGAGTTTTCCACCGCGGTCTTGAGATCTAACCCCATTTGCCCTCTTTACCTTTCTATAGTTAAACAATGCTGTATTCAGTAATCTAGTGCATAGAATAGACGATATAAAAAACTATATATTGTAAGAAGATGTGAAGGAATAAATGACAGAATATTACAAAAAGTGCTTGCTAGTATAAAATTTCGCATAAATGTGAATATTAATGAAAACGGGCAGCACATTTAACATTCATTATAATTTTTGAGTTTTTGTTCATTTTAATTTTACCCAAAACACTATAAAATAAATCGTAGTTGTTGAATTTATTACGAAGTGTTTTATTTGTAACAAATGGTTTTAACCCTTAATTAGGCATTGGGTAATATACTCGACATTGACTTCGAAATTACTTTAATGCTATTAAACAAAGTTATCAAATTTTCTTGCATCCTTTGCATTTGTCATATAGTGCTGATTTAGACAAAACAATGTGAAATATCTTATGACTCGTTAAGGCTTATCAGTTCACTCCAAGATGGTAGCTTGGAAAGATACACTGAACAACTCCTTGGTAAATTATATTGTTTATAATAATTTCTTAGAGTAATTTATCAAATAAGGCATAAACTGTAATATTTAATTATAAAACAATATACTACAGCAAGAAAAAAGTAGATAAATATAATAGATTATTTTTTACAACTTGACAAAGTTGAACGTACGCTACACTTCACGTTGTCAAAGGAGATATAGAGTTACATTTATTTATGTCTACTGTAGTTCACATTTCCAAGTACTATTATTTATAGGTAAAAATGTATCTAAAAAAAATATTCGTATTTAATTCTTGTATATAACAGCTTTTGCTAGAGTTTCATAAAATATTTAGGTATAAATGTGAATTTTACTAAAATCATTTATTGTATTTGTACGTTCTTGGTGTAACTTTCTTTGTTTATTTTTAGGTATGTAGAAAATTTAGGTAAAATTAACAATTAATTGTTAATTATTTCGAATGGTAGACTGGTGGGTTTGTATAATTGTAGATTGTAGGGATATACCAGTCAAAGAAAATTAAGAATTAAAACATTCTGCTTTTAGAAGTTTAATTCATCGTCAAATATTTAAAAATAACTACGTTTCGCTTAAAATTAAAGCTTCATCAGTTTAGGCGTTCAAAGTACGAATTTATTGGAGACAATGTAAATTGGTAAATATATATTAAATAATTACTAAGAAAAATTATGTTTGGGATATAATTAATTTAATTTAAAATTTTTTAAGTAATAAATATCAGACAAACAATGTAGTACGTATACGTTAAAACTTTTAAAGAGAATTCCCTTTAAAAGTTTTAACGTATACGTACTACATTGTGTTTTTCTGATATTCATTACTTACAAAAATTTTAAATTAAATTAATTATATCCCAAACATAATTTTTCTTAGTAATCATTTAATATGTATTTACCAATTTACATTGTCACCAATAAAGTCGTACTTTGAACGCTTAACCTGATGAAGCATTAATTTTAAGCGAAACGATGTTATTTTTAAATATTTGACGATGAATTAAACTTCTAGAAACAGAATGTTTTGATTCTTAATTATCTTTGACTGGTATATCCCTACAATCTACAATTATGTAGAAAATATTCTAGAGGGAAAAGATTTTAACAGTGATGGTTCAAGCTCTGATGAAGAGCTGGCACAGTTAAACATGTCTGATTTATCTTATACGCCTTCTGAAGTACCTTTCATTGCTTCATCTTTAGAGAGATTAAATATATTGAGCGATAGTCCTAGTTCTGTAAGTATCATTGAAGATTCTGTTCTTACACCTAACCTTGAAGATGTTTTTTCGAACTCTTCACAAGTTAATTTTGACAACAGTCCAAGTATATCAGCATTACTATCATTAGCTTCTAGTGACTCTACTTTTATTGTTTCTCCTATTCCACGAAAAAGTAGGTCCAAAAAAAGCACCAGTTGCAATCCAAGAGACCAAGTAAGAAAACATATACCATTTTCACAAACAAATTACAAATGGAAAAAGACTCAGTTTAGACATAGAGCCCTAATATCTGACAATCAATTTAAATCTGAAATGAATAGTGAACATTCAGTTTTGGACTAGCTTTACATGGTTTTTTTCACAAGATATAATTTCAAATATTGTACATAATGCCAATTTGTATGCAGTGCAAAATAAAACTAAAACAATAAACTTAACAGAAAATGAATTAAAGGACTTTTCTAGTATTTTATGGATAGTGGGAGTGATGTCAATGCCATCATATTTAGATTATTGATCTCGGGAGTTACGATATGATAGTGTGGCAGATATTATGTCACTGAAACGATTTCAACAAATAAGATGGAATGTTCATTTTGTTGAAAATACTTACGCTGATTTAGGTAGATTTTACAAAGTTAGACCGCTTGTAGAGAAAGTGAGGCGTAATTGCCTAGCAATAGAATAAGAGACAAGGTTTAGTATTGATGAAATGACTATCCCTTATAAAGGTACGAAAGCTGACAGCATACGACAGTATAATTCTAAAAAGCCAGATAAATGGGGATTTAAAAATGTAGCACGCACAGGTATGTCGGGTATAGTATACGATCTCGTACTTTATTGCGGAAATGATACTTTCAGAAATATCATTTTTACTGATGATGAAGAACATTTGAGTTTGGGGGCTAAACTGGTTCTGGCATTATGTAAAACTATTAAAAAACGCGCGTGTAGTACATTTAGATAACTATTTTTCGACACTAGAATTGGTTCGGGTTCTTAGAGAAAATTATGGTATTTTCAGTTTAGGAACAACAAGAACCAATCCACTTAAGGGCTGTGACAAAATACTAATGAACGACAAATATATCAATAAAAAAGGATGTAGGATATTTAGTCAAGTTGTTGATAACGAGAATAAAATAGCCACCATGAAATGGTTTGACAATAGAGTTATGACCCTTGTAATCTCCTATGCTCATGCTTATTCGGTTGAAAAGATAAAAATATATTGCAAGCTGAAAAGGCAGAAAATTGATGTTGATTGCCCACAACCTATTAAGCATTACAATCGTCACATGGGTGGCGTGGATGTATCAGATATGCTAATAGCCTTGTATAGGACAACGTATAAAGTAGAAGGTGGTATATGGGAATATATGCACAAATGCTTGACACCTGTGTTAACAATGCATGGCTTCTTTATAGAAGAAATTGTACCAGGTAAAATGTGATACATATTAAACTAAAGACGTTCTGTTGTCAATTAGCAAAAGAACTGCAACAAAAAGCGAGGCCTGCAAAATTAAACTCTTTTAAACAAAAAATATGTCACTAATGAAGTTTAT
>JAHWXV010813482.1:0-14212 GCA_024586415.1 Phrixothrix hirtus
TTGATCGCCATGTCTTCAATGACAAAATAATATTAACTAATTGCCTATTTTTAAAAAGCAAGATTACTTGAAATAAATTTACTGCTTGTTGCTATATAAGTTTATTTGATTAAAACTAATTGATATACTTTTTGCTATCTTCTAAATATGTTCGATACCAGTAGGTGATCCTGTAGGTAGTAATATATATATATATATAAAAGTAGGGGTCATAATTGATACAGAAACATAAAGTGGGGTTGCAGAATCTATATTCATTACTATTTCAGTTATACTTTCACAGCTATTTTTAAACCGAGAAGATATGAAACAAAGCAAAAGGGTTACATAATTAATACGCAATTACGCTTGAATAAATTATTTTCTAAAGGTTAGACTATAATTATCAATTTGATCAGAACAATTAAAAGCAAAATCTGAGATGAGACAACATATGACCATCTTTCACCATTTTATGTTTGATTTTAAATCATTCACTATGGTTAAAAGTTTATTTTATATACGTTAAATAAATTTAATAAACAATAAAAAATGGAATTTATGTGATATTATAACTCACTAAAATAATCTTTTGGAAAAATGTTCTTTAATATTCAATTCTGGAATTTAGTAAGATAGAGGTTTGTTTAATTGGCATCTTACTTTAATTGTAAATAGGTATCTTGAAAGTTTCATAATATAATTTTAAACTGTTATGTAATCTAGAAAATCATATACTTATATAAAGTACTTCGTTGTTATTTTAAGGAAAATAAATAAAAGAGATTATTTTTAAGTTTTTATGAGACGAACTTCTACTTTCGACTTTTTTATGTGAATTATTAAATAGTGAAATCTTGGTATCCCATCAATATATGCAGGTATATGGAAAAATAAGTTGCTGATGGAATAATGAATGAATGTAATATTAATATACTAGGTATATTGAATATCAAGCTATCTTAGCAATAGCATTTTTAGATAATTATTATTTAAACGAAACTTAAATAATTAAACGAGTGTAATGAACATTTCTGATATAATGAATACCATCTAAGAATATCTAAGTATATCCAAAATTCGCAGTGTTTAACGGAATCGGTTATCATAGCTTTGTAATTATTTTTTTCTTTATAACATCAGAAAGCTATTATAAACATTTTCTTGCAATACAGAAATATCAGTATAAAGATATTTAGAAAATAGGTTAACTTTTATATACTACTTCTTAATTGCAAAAGTAATAATATATTTCAATGTCCAAATCGTTTAAGGGTAATCCTATAAATGACTGCAGGAATACTTTTAAATTTTATATGGGCGAATATAAAAGGACAGCTTAACATAGCTTAGCATACAATAGTACTATATTTCAAACTTCTTAACCTAAAGAATTTAGGTACCTCAACGCTGTTTTGTAACAAAGGAGTTTCCAGTTTAGCCGGAAACAGATGCTGATCTTAAATACGAAGGGGAAACACTGACGCATTGGCATATTTGCTCAACCACTTTCAATGTGAATTCCTTGTTTATCTTTAGGGAGAAGAAATAATTAAATACGACCTTAAAATAATGGTTTACATTTTCTAACGGATGTTTTTAACCGATCGTTTCAAGTTTTACGTTTGCTAAAATGTTGTCATTCATTATTAAATATGTAACATCGTTAAATTTTCCATAAATATTTGTAAAATGTACACAAAAAGGCAGTTTATTAAAATAAATTTAGGTAATAGTAATTTCACGCAGTTTCATTATTTAAGTAAACCAAAACAATAATGATTATTGACAAAATATTGGAAGTAATTTCTATAATGCCGTTTTCAGTAAACGGTATAAATTCTTGAGTTATGAATAGTTTAGTAATCATCTTCTGGTCAATAGATTATGCTCCTGAGAATTCTTGGGGCTACCTTATATGATAGGATTATTGAACGTTCTAGTTTTGTTATCGTAAGCTGCAGTACTTCATTAATTATTCTCGATAAGCCGAGATATCCTTAAGCATGTTTTAGTGCAGCTTGCTTTATACAAATGTTCTCGATAAAATCGAAGAAAGTCCTACAGCACTACAGTTGATTTGGTTTATTCTTTTTATGGTTTTATCGGATTAGTGTGAACCCCTCAAAGGGAAACAGCTATGTAAGCTCCGTGAATCATACACGACGGATATGACTTGCATGTCCTGAAACCTATAAATATTGGACTTAAAACTGATTTATTATAGCAAAGGGAGCATTTCGGGAATTGCATTATTCTTTCAATTTATTTGTTGAAACTAAAGTTTTAGATTAAAGCAGCAAATGCGTTGTCAGATTTTTATCTTTTTATCTTTTTTAAACTCGCAAGTACGTTTAAGTTTTTGATTTAAAGTAATCTGTTCGATAGAATCTTGAATGATAAAACTTGAATATAATAAACATCTTAGTACTGATTAAAAAGAGACGCTTGTAGTGAAGAACGAATATTGTCTCTAATGTAGAAATTCAGTTCACAAGTGAAAGGCTATGAAAATCAAATATAACCAAATTTATAATTCACGGTTAACTTCAAATTTAAGACGAGATCTGTTCTGAATGTAATACTTGAAAACATACTCAGGAAAGTAATTGTAAAGGAGCCGCACGAAGTGACAATCCCGCATAATTATTATACCTGCAGAGGACTAAACCTAACTACATTGTCAGTGTTTCTCCGCTTTGAATATAGCTGTAGAAGATATAAATTCAGACAGACATCGCTGCTTATCTGTCAAATATTTAAATCACTATTATGCAAGAGGGTTTAATTTTATTTTAATGTATATTGAGGTGGAGTGCTGTTTAATTAGAATATCCTATTTACAATAGTTTAAGTATCTCGAATTATTTATATATAAGTTTGTATTTAAAAATTTGCTTACCTAATTGTTTGTTAATTATAACGAAAACTTACAAGTTTAATAATCCTACGTACTAAAGGACCACTTCTAATTAGGTCACCATTTTCTAGATTGCTGTTTGTCTATTTATCTAAGCCGCGTAATTTAATGACCGGGACATTTCTCAACTTAATACGGAATTTATGTCAGAAGATAGCATTTCGCAAATTGAAATTCGCCAAAAGTTGTCAGTAGCTTGTAAAGAATGTATTGTAATGAAACCAGTTAATTGTTTAAAAGTCTTTATTTATATTCACTAAATTAACGTTATTTATTCACACGCATTCAACTTAAATATTTTTTTACATTACATTAATAGTAAACGTTCATATTTCCATTTATTTATATCATATTTTAACACAAGATAATTGGCAAAACTAACAGTAATAGTGTTTACATTGCCATTCGTATATATAGGAAAAATTCCAGAAGATTAACGAAAAATAAAGAACAAAATGTCAATGCCATGACTCATTTCTACAACCATGAATTTATTTAGATATCAATTTCAGTAATAATTCATATCAAATTAAGTACATCATTTATTTAAGTTCGATGGAATCTTCTGGAATTTTCAATAAAATTTTTGTTATTTCTAATTCTCCTTAAGGCTGGTACGTCCCGTAGGAGAGACCTTGGTCTTTGTCCTTGCGATGGCTTCATATTTGATTGTGAAAGTAGAAATGTACTCTGCAATTCATACTTACAGCCTCAATTCTTGAAGAAGTATCAGTCCACATATTTCGTCATTGTGGAGTTCTTCTTGAATTCCAACTATACAATTTCTTCAAACCAGTGTCTCGTAACACTACCTCTACCACCAGTTAAGCTGGTCTAGACCGCAAACCTCATAAATTTGTTTCCTTAAATGCCATAATGCCTTCCACAAGACTTCATACTGTAGCTTTTAATGGATCGAGGCTTTCGTCGCAAAGTAGTAAATGCTTTGCATTCCTTGGCGATGAGAGGGTAGCAGGTGACATGGCTTTCCAATATCTGGTCCTAGCTGCTGTATTTCTTCTACGTCGCTACACCTCCTTTAAATTCCACTGCGATGCGACGGGACATTCGAACGTTTTTAGTGACACAACCAGCGAGGCGATACTCCTCTGATACAGCGCACAGATTTCTGTATTATTCAGTGGTAACCACAAATCGAGCTTGATGTGGTCCCGATCATTGTAACGTAATTTCAGTAAATGACTGTTCATCGTTCGCGACTTCTCCTTTTTCTACTCAACATGGTTCGCACTCTGTTTACATTCGTGTTGTTTCATTTCTACATTCTTACCAGCATATGGGACTAGCCAATTCACGTGAACCTCTTTAGGTTTTCCTCTAGGTAACTTCATTCTTCAATATATTATGTCACTGACCCTTTTTAAAACTTTATATGAACATTCCCAGCTTCTTTGCTTTTTGGGAGATAGATCTCGCCATTATTGAGGCGGACACAACCAAACCAGATCATTGGGTTGAAATCTTCCAGTTTTAGAAGATACGTCGTGGTGAAATTTCATTCGATCACTGGTAATCTGGATATTATTGTGACCTCTTAAGTGGATTGAGTTGAGTTTCTTTTCAAGACCTTCGCCATATGCATTTCTAGTAAACTCCACCTCTCCAGGCTTCAACTTCAAATCACACGGTGGCCTAACTTGAGGCCCAAATAACACTTCAGCAGGAGTTCCACCTGTCGATTCTTTCACAGTTAACCGATATGCGATTAAGACAGATGCAAGTATTGTTCCCAATCTCTTTGATGGCTGGAGACAATTTTTGACAAATATTTTCCCATTGCTAGATTCATGCGTTTCACCATTCCGTTTGACTGTGGATGAAGAGCAGTAGTTATCAGCATGCGCACTTTCAACAGCTGGCAGAGACTTTCGAGCAAGACTAACTCAAAATATCTTCCTTGGTTTAAATGTAATTTTAGTGGAGTTCCAAACCGATTATACAGTTCTTTTACCAAGATCTCGGCCACTGTAACTGTCTCTTGATTTAAAGGAGCATATTCTTAGGTCCATTTACTAAAGTAGTCCATTGCAACTAGGATCTATTCATTTCTTGCTTTTGTTTGTTGAATGGACCAACTATGTCAATGGCCACTCTATCTAATGGGCTACCCACCCTCATCGGTGCTTTATACCTCCAAAATGGACAGTTCCCAGAAGCTCACATTACAGTTTTTCGGCACCATTGCAGTTTATCCAATAAAACCGTTCGCGAACCTTTCCGAAGTTTTTTACTCCCATATCCTAAAGGACCAACACAGAGTTGTTGCAGAACTTCTGATACTCGGTTTTTCGGAATCACCAACTGCATTAATATTTTTTTAGTAATGCAATTAAATTGGCCCACTTCTCCGAACTTGGTCTTAGATCTTCTATCTTCCATTTTAATAACAACTATAGATCTAGGTCGTTTGCTTAATCCTACTTGACGTTACCAAGTTTCCAGTTATCGCTGCTTAAATAAGTAGGGTTGACAAGATGTTCTTCAACTTTTGAATACATCCGAGAACAATACTTGAAATCTGCTATGCAATGTCGTCTTGATGGAGTTAGTATTTCGATGTTGCTATATTTCAACCCATCTCGTTATTTGTCCTTCTGAATTTTTAAACTGTAGTAGCCATTTTAACGCCGCGTTCTTCCTAAGTTCTTCCTAAGAAATTTCGGCCAATAAAAAATTAGTGAAAGTGTTCAGCCTGTATCATCGCTAGCAATTCTTTGCGCGTAACGGAATGATTGCTTTCAGTTTTGAACAATACTGTGCAAAACTATCCAATCACTCGATCTTGTCCGTCTTGGATTTTAAACAGCACTGCACCGTTACCGACATGGCTATCCTCGGTATCTATAACAAGTATTCTATCCGTTCTAGGGTAACTGATTATGGATACAGTTGACAAAGTCTGTTTACATGTTTCAAATGGCTCCTAGTAGCTATTGCTCCATAATACGATTGGTCTTCTTCATTAAATTTTATAATGAATTTTGCGATGTCCGCTAATCCACGTACAAATCGAAGATAGTAAGTGAACAATCCCAAGAAGATTCGTACATCATGTTTGGCTTTTTTGCTAGTATTCTCGTACACATTGAACTTTTTCAGGTTAATTGATACACCGTTCAAGTTGAACTTTTTCGGACTAAGCTGTAGATGTTCACTTCACAGTCTTTTAAACATCTATTCGAGAATTTTCAAGTGTTTCTCAAAGGATTTTCCGATAACTATGTCATCTTCCAAGTATGCTAGGTACGTTTGCCAAGACAACTATCTCGTTGTCAATTCCATTAGCCTTTCAAACTTCGCTAGTGCATTTCACAAGCCACCGTGAATTGCGAGAAACTATATGCAATGAAGATTGCTGTCTTTTCATAGTGTTCAGGTTCCAGACCGACTACTACTATATATTTTTCATATCTAAGATAAAAACCGTTTGATGCGGAGATGCGTATCTAAAGTATCATCAATCCTGGATAGAGGGCAACTGTCCTTTCTGGTCACATAATTTAAACTACGGTAATCCACACAGAATCAAGTGCTACCAACATTCTTCTTAACAAGTAGAACTGATAATTCCCAAGAATTGCTGGACAGCTCTATTATCCCTTCACGAGCCATATCGCTGATTATCGTCTCGGCTTCTTCTCTTTTGGTTAATTTCAGATTCCTTCGTCGGTGACGTATTGGACAAACATCTCCAGTATTTATTTTGTGCATTACAATCTTTGTTCTTTGTTTCAAACCGTACCCATTGGTAAATATAGTGACATATAATGACATATAGATTAATTTTCTGTCCCCTATAGGCCCGAATGTGACGCACAGTACAGATAAACTCTTTACAGATAGAACCTTCTCACCAGTTTTCGTGCAATATACGATATTACTAATTCGGTGCCTTACTTTAGAATCATTTACAAGGTATTAACCTTCATCAAGCGAAAGGGTGTCATTTTCGTAGCCTCGATCTACATTTATATAGGTAAAATACCACAGCTAATATTTATGTTGCTGGTTTCTTGGATTCCTACGCGTTCTGACCAAAAGTCTCCATACGGTTGACCTATATGGTAACGTCACCTATTCTGGTAAGATCAGTTTTATTGCATGTCAATTTTCGTAACCAACTGATAGGATGTGATTGTCTAGGGCTGAGGCAAAGACAAACTCAAATATTATACCTACGCCCAATATGATAGCTTCTTCAATATTGATTACAAGTATGCGATGCATATATTTCCTACAACGTATCCCAATATCTAACAATTTCATCATGATGCGTTCCAGAGTTTCTTTTACTGTACGTAATATCAACTGGAAGGCAAGAATCTTTTATTTTTAACAATGTTTGGTTTCACTATTGTCTTTATTGCTCGCGTTCTTTCCTGACATTGTTCCATTAATATTAAGACTACCCGGTATATGTTTTAATGATGTCTCTTCTATGGTGACTTTCGGGACATAGCTAACAAGTACTCTGTGTTATTAGTGGGACTGCTTGTAGTCCATTGGAAATTTTCTATATATGTTCCCATTTTCCACATTTCCTACACAGTGCTCGTTGTCCTGTTAGTCTTAGCATTTTAATTATTCTTAAGACTGTTTTTTCTGAACTCTCAGCACTAGATTTGTGGCATGTGGCTGCTTTAAATTCCACTGCATGATCTGATGCATTAGTAGGTTAGGCGGACGTGCTAATCTATGTAACTGTTGAATTTCAACATTAAGAAGGCTGCACGCATTGTTTTCACCCCAATTTATTAATAAAATTTTATGGAGCTGTTGGATATAATAATCTCCCTAATTATCAAATTTTAATTTCTAGTTGCTAAGGATTATCTCGATTTTTCTGCATTCAATTCGTTAACTGGGTGCAGTAGACCTACTGTAGGTGTTTGTCACCAAATCGCTTTTCTGGTCTTGATACAAGACACTGGAAATTGTTCTGCAGATAGTTTGGTATGGCTTGTAGAATATTTGTAGAATATGCCACTATTAAGGTAGTTGCCTCTTCTTCGATGTTACAGCCGATGTTGTTTATAATAATTGGACCAAAATGTCTTCCCGTTATACGCCGGTGTTTTAATGTGTCTTATTGGCATGCCATTTTCAACAATAGATAAACGATCAATTTCCTGTACATTCACTTCTTTTTATTGTTCATTAGGGACAAGGGGTTTCATTCTTAGGTATACTCACTTCTTTACTCACAGTAAGGAGGATAATCTTCTTGGCTATCTCGTGATATTTCGTTGTTACTTTATCGGTGGTATCTTTTATTTCTTTTGTTACTTTATTTGATAGTTCTTGTATACATTTAATTTGACTTAATCTAATTTATTGTTTTAATTCATTTTGACTTGGTTTAGTTTCATCCTGTAGTTTACTCTAATTTGCATTAATTTCTTGTCTCGTTTTAATTTCCTCTTGTAATTGATTTTGATTTACATTTACATTTTTTAATTTGTTTGTAATTTCATTTTGCATTCTGTTTTGGTTGGTATTGATCGATACCATTTCCATTTTTAATTTTAATTTAATTTAAATTCTTCATTCAAAGTATTGTGTGGCATGATCTAATTTCATCTCTTAATTTGGTCTTGCAATTTGTTTTGATTGGATTCAATTTTTTTTATTGGCATCCATTTTATTCAGTATCTTTTGAAATATTTCCATCAACGACTTCATATTTTTATTGCTACTTCTTGTCATTTTCATATATGAAACTATGAATTGCTAACACTAGCTTTTAATTATTAACAGTGCATGATTTCACATTTTCAATAACAAATCCGACACCTGACAGCAATGTAGTGAAACTAGCTAGTTGTTTAAATATTTTTGTTTATATTCGTCTAATTAAAATTATTTATTTACAAAAGTACAATTAAGACATTTATTGAACAGTACACTAGTAATAAATGTTTATATTCCTATTTACTTATAACAGCTTTTGATACGACAAGATTCTTTGCAATACTAAAATTAAATAAATTTAAGCTGTTATTTATATAGAAAGATAAATTCCACAACACTAAGGAAAATTAAGGGATAGAATTCCAATGCTATGGCTCAATGCTGCTACTTTGGATTTATTTAGATATAAATTGCAGTGATAAGTCATCGGTGATTCCATGTTTTATTGCAGTTCGATGGAATGTTCTGGAACCTTCAACAAAATTTATATTATTTCTCATTTTGTTTCAGCATACTTGATGTTGGTGAAATTTTTTGCTTTGTAAAATGATCAAAAATGCCTGAAATAAATTGAATGAGACGCCAATCAAGATTAGTTTTAGCATTACATTTCACAAACTTAACCATGTTGTAAGTTTTCATTTTTTAGAAAGGTAAAAAAATTACTACTCAAATACGAGTGTTGGAAAGTTAGTAGTGGCATTTGCAGATGCAAAACTATTTGTGCAACTATCAAATGTTAACAGGCCTTCAATGTATTCCCTAGCTACGTATAGGAGCTTTCTCCACATATCAAGGAGCATCCAATGAAGAAGTCATCAGGTGGACACAAATGTTACAAATTTTGATAAACCTTATTTAACTGAAGACGTTAAACATCTTGACTATGTGCATTGAGTTGTAGGGAAATTATTTTGAAAATAAAATGTTTCAACACCGAGAAAACAACTACTTCTTCAATTCTCCTGACTGATATCACTTCATCAATATTAACGTTAACTTAGTCCACATTTAAGAATAATTAAGGTTATCATTTAGGTAAGACATTTTATGGACAACCTAATTTAAACAAATCAATTCAGAATATATTTATACGTATAAAACTTTACTAATATAACCTTTACAAATTATGCTTTTATTCGGGATTATTGTGTGACTTTCTAAAGAAATAGTTCAAATATTGAAAATAAAAGCCGTTTAGTAATATATACTTTATAATGTCAAGGATTAAAACTTTTACGTAACCAGCTACCTAAATAGAAATAAACTTTAACATAAATCAATACAAGTAAGAAGGCCACCCCGCTCGCTTTTAAAGAAAACGATAAATTAAAATTTTTAGTTTCACATATTTATTGTGAAACGTTTGTTAATATTTTGTTACGTCGAATTTCTTAATCGTATCCATTTTCAAAGTTTTTCTTTAATCTGTAGTCGTCTAGAACGTTGTTTAATAAACAAAGATGGCTTTCCTTTAAATTTTGGTAACTGTTTTGCTGTTTTGAGGATCAGCTTTTAATATTAATATGTAAAAGAAAAACCCAATTTATTGCATACAAGCCTTCAATGCGGGCCTACATTCTTTTTACAATGCATCCTCCCATTTTGATAAACAATACCCATTTTTAATTGTTTGCATATAAAATTGAGAATCATTTGTTAAAACATTTTTTAGTATTGTAGAACCTCAATTCTCTTCAATTTCCAAGTTCTAGATATACAACAACACTCCTCGGACTCAGTTATTTACAATTATATCTTGTAGACTAGGCAAAAAATGAAATATTCTATTTTTAATTTTATTATCTGAATTTCAATACTTTCATGCTAATTATAAAATTTACACACTCTTTACAAATATTTATATATTCACCAATTCACTGCAACCAATTCTGCATTTAACCAAGAGAGTCCTGAGGCGCAATACGTTTAATTCCTTTATTGTCCGCTTCTCCATTATATACTTATAATGGTTTATATACGAAATACATAAAGCTATTTATCTATTAGTAGGAGCATTAGTAGCGGCAATTATGAATCCATAACTCTCTTATATATTAACAATATTTTTTTACTCTCATTTATTGTCGATACTTCGTTTTTTGTTAACTGCAGTTGTAAAATTTCAGACTCTTTTTCATATTTGTTTTTTTATTTATTTGGCAACAAACTTTGGATTACTTTTTGTAACATGTTTTTATAAATCTGGAATATGTTGCGTGTCGATGATTACGAAAATTAATTTGACAGTTGAACTTCATATTTTTATGCAAACGAAAAATAACAATCTCACAATAATTGCTCTGTTTAAGGTTACTAGTAAAACTATAATGAAATTAAAACTAAAATACCTATTATTTATTTCTTTATTTAACGTGAAGTGAAAATAAAATTTTATATGAGCGGCTGGAGTTACTGGATAATAACGCCAATCGAGAGAGATCCAAGATTCCGTTTCTTTCCAGGCGTTATCATCTACATAACTCCGTTGGTGCATAAATGCCTATTACAGTTAAACACTTAATTTAGTTTGAGCTTACCATAGATTTAAGATTAGCCTAAACAACACAAAAATAGTATATTGTATACCAAGTAACTAAAGTGTCTCTTTTAAACCCAAGAGAGAATTCTGGAGGGATTAAAAAGCAATTTAGTCCTGAGGTATGTATGTATTATTTAAATGGACACGACGCAACTGCTCCTTCTCTTAAGATTAGAAGTGTCGCTTTAGTCATGGAAACGGATGACTAAATGTGGCGTTTTAGTTCCAGAAGTGCAAAAGATTATTTAGCGTTTAAAAATTCTGAAAAAATATATTACATCATTAGAAATTACCTTGTAAAGTTCGAAGAAGACGGGCATCAATTTTTTTAAAAATCAGTTAAAATCCCGTCAATAAATAATTTTTTAATATTTTCTTCACGTCTTTTTGACTGTTTCTTCAAAATATTCAGATAGTATAAAATATATATTAATATGTATACATGTTACAAAATCGAAAATTAAACAGTAAGTCTTTTTAACATTTAATAAAAACCTAATATTGTTATAATAAAAGCAAGAGATATGCATATGATATTATATTAGAATATAACAACTTTTTATAATTAAAATACGACATCTATAGGTTCACAAAATTTAAAAAAGTTTACTTAATGAAGAGGTCAATTTCATTTTAACATTATATATTTGAGATTGGTGAGTACTGCTATGGAAGTGTTTCTAATTACAGAACAAATCTTTGTCAGTTTTATTGTTATACTATATCAAATGGCGCCACATACGATCGCACAGAGTAGTAAAAATTATGATGCAAATGTTGATATACAAAGTATCGTATCGAAACCAGTAATTTCAAAATTAAACTTAATTTTATTTTGAAAATGACCTTAAATGTCTTAGTATTAAACATCGTGTTTTAAAACATTCTTAAAATCTTTCAGAGGTTTTATAAAATAATGGACTATCACCAGTCAAGTAAGCAAACGTGTTGTTTTAGAATAGAACTAGCCATTGAAACGCATATCATAAAAAGCATATAATTAGCAACTAAATTTTACAAAATACGATTCTTTTACTAAATTTAAAAAATAACTAGGCTTTTTATAAAACGACTAGTTTCATAATTCGTTTACGATTTATATGTACATTATTTTTGCAGATTCGAATAATTTTAAATGAAAACGGTCGCAGAAAGTAAAATTGCATGATTTTGACATTGATAGATCATATAATTTATCAACGTATACTTCACAGCAATGTTATTTCCGAAGCGTTAAGTAACGCTTTCAGTAATATATAATTTTAGTTGTTTAGTTCTTGTTGCTCGGGATTTATTTTGTTGATGCGGGGTTAAATTTACTTTAGCTCCTTTGGGGATATAGCAAAAGTGTTAATCCTTTGAGATTAAAAATGTCGGTTAGTCATGGAGACAAGTGTCTAAATGGCAATTATCTATTGACCTAAAATAATAGTAGTAAACATGACATTGTAAAGTATTGAATGCGCCGGTGTGGGCCGGAACTTCTGCCAGCAAACTACATATTGGAATTCAGAAGGAAAACTGAATTTCAGTAGCATTAATGTGTTTGATATTATGAAACAGTTTTAAAAGCTCAGTGTAAATTTTTTTACTTCGTACTATCTTATATTTTTGTCTAGTCATTGGAAACCGAACAATACTGCAATTCTTGTCGTGGTTCAATTTTGAAATACGGTCCTGTATACTGAATAGTGGTCACATCTAAATATATATCTTCTGTTCATAAAACTTTTGCTAACCGCTCGTTTACCAATTATGCTATATTACACCATAACAAAATTCGTTTGTTATATTACAGAGAAAATCAAATAATAAGCACTAATTTTGCACCTAAAAAATATACATTAACTTTCTTACCTTACTGGTGCTTTGGTGCTTTACAGTCACATTTATATGCATCGCATATAGACATTGTTTTACACACTATTTTATTACAAATTATAATTATTTTATTTCAATGACTTGCAAAAATGGTTAACTACAATCACCACAAGGGCCAGCTTCGTAATGGCTGCCACTGCCACAATCGGAAATCTTTTAATGATTATCTACCGGATACGTTTTATGTCTCTCTCCTTACCATAGATAGTTGCATCATATAAATAAGGATAACATACGTATTGTAGTGTGTTGCTTGCATCTGTCTTTGTGTCGTGTCTACTACTATTATTCTAAGTCACTGCAACTATCGGTGTGGTTTAGCGGTTAAATATTTTTCTTAACTTTTTTAATTGCATTGTAGTGTATTATGCAAGCAAATCGTAACGTTTCCTTCTTTAAATGTATTTTAGATGAAAACTTTATAAAATTGATTATATGTATGATTATCAAATTTGCTTCTTTAAAATACTTTTAATGT
This sequence comes from Phrixothrix hirtus, assembly GCA_024586415.1. NCBI lineage: Eukaryota > Metazoa > Arthropoda > Insecta > Coleoptera > Phengodidae > Phrixothrix > Phrixothrix hirtus. The sequence continues at coordinate 13,513 of JAHWXV010813482.1, forward strand.
TACGTAATTATTTATTTCTTATACAATAAATACATTTTAAATTGCTTTTACACATTTACTATGATTATTGTCTTTACTGCAATGAGTGTCGGCTACCTAGAATGTCCCTTCTAGGTAAAAGCATCTATATATGAAAATGAGCACCTGTTATGTTTATAAAATCGAAGGTCTCATTCAATGTGGCCAATATAGAAAACTATCACATTTTACTTGTTTAACCGAAGAGTGTCATTCCAAAATTTATAATTTGTCCAAAGATGATCTATCCGGGGACGAGTAATATATTTCATTTAAAATATAATAAAGGATTGAAATTTCCTTGAAATTACAAGTTACAGATTAACATCGGCATTTGCTTAATTTAAATAGATTCCAATGAATTATAAGAATTCTAAGAATCCTATAGGCAGTTACATAATTAGAAAATTACGCGCTTTTAGACGTACATATTGCTGTTTTATTGAAATTTAATTTTTAAATTTTTATAATTGCAGCCCCACGTTTGGGCGTGCCATATAAATGTCCTATAACTTTTTTTATAATTTTAAATTTATTTATTATTAATTTAATAGATTATTTGAATGCCCCACGTTGGTGGCACCATATAAATGTGCTATGTTATTTTTGAAATATGATTTTTATAATTTTTATAATTGAATATTTGAATTTTTTTGCTTTTCCCGCGCTTATCGTTGAAATA
>JAHWXV010813483.1:0-13293 GCA_024586415.1 Phrixothrix hirtus
CTCCCGTATTTAAGAATATCGCGTAAAATGCGTAGAATTAATATGAATTCTTTTTAAATCGCGTTTCGCGTTATTTCTTAGGGTCGTGTAAACGTTACAGCATAAAAGTAATTTAAGGTGGTAAACAAATAAAACTGAAATGTTAAGCTAATTTAAAAAAGTTTTGTAATGTACATAAATAATTAAAGACTATATTGCAAATATAATGTAATTACTAAAATTGCTGATTAAATAATCAAGATCTATGCCGTAAATCGTTTTTACAAGATTAAAAAACGTATGTAAAGCCCGCAGAATTGAATAGAAAGTAACCATTCACTTGGTAAACCCACATCGATTGCTAGAACTTAGTAATTTCAGCCCACAAGATATGAGAACCTGATTTAATTTAGCATATCTCTTCGTATATTAAATAATTTGAACGCACAATTTCAGGCCTCTCGAATCCCACACTTTAATATACCTCTGATAGCCGGTATGATAAACTTTAGCGTGAATTCTGGTGTATATAACACCGAAACCTAGATTTTCCTAAATCCTAATATAACTGTTTCTAACATTTACCTTATAAAAATAATTCCAACATGAAGGTCGATGTTACAAACTTTGTTAATATAATTACAATAAGTAAACTGTCTATTATTATAAAACAGTTACATGTTTTAGATACATCTATTGATGAATAAACTCAAAAACATAGATTTTCACTTCGGGTTGTTTGTACCAAGAATAGTATATTACTAAATAAAAGAATCTAGTTAGCTAAAATTTTATAGAAGCCAAACGCGTAATTATACTAGTATTCGTTTCAGTAGGAAGTAAAATAAATGAATTATTTATTAGCAATTAAGATAATGAAGGCGCTTACGACAAACACGTAGACTTGCGTAAATCGTAGGCTATAAAGGCTAGTACATGGTATTGTCTAATAAGTACAGCTGAGATGGGTTCCTGGAAAGTCGGCTACAAAGGAAATCATTTATTTCCAGCCGGCTTAGATCACATGACAAAATACGTCCACGGGTCTTTCCCGGCTTTTTGGCCGTATATCCAAACATTTTGGGTCATAATCAGATAATACTGTTATAGCAAAAAGTAGTATAAGGAGAGTCCGTATAGAGAGGTGTGTATTATTGTGTACAATAGTGAAATTTTCAAATCTTAAAATAAAAAAGTATGCTAAGATGGTAATGAAACGGAGAAGAAACGCCATAACTTATGGGGACGCTTGTGGCATTAGCAATAGATTTTGCAATGTTAAGAAGCTTAGAATTGTTTATTCTGCCAGGTATAGACAGAAGCGGCACTATGTTGCAAATCTTCATATTTTCTGTCAGCAATTAAGGGACTTATGGAAGATCCGCCCTTGTTATTCCTTCCTCTTAGAGCGGTGCAGATGCGATGGCACTAACATACGATCTGGTTTGTTGCGATCCGTGCGTTTTATTGCAAGCGTTTGCACCTGTGGAGTTACTATTTGATTCCAAATAGGGTAGTGTCCCTATAGTTAGCGTATGTCGCCGGCGTTTTTCACTCTTCGCACAATGTGCAATGGAATGTCCTCTATCGAATTTCATCCACTTTTGCTGGGCGAGTTAGCACCTTTGGAAATGTTGTTGGCAATGATGGCTCAACAATCGGTATGTTTTCCACTTTGGCTTGGAAAGAAAGTATTTGCTTTACATTGTACACGCCTTTTATCAGTTTAGCACTACCTATACATACCATTGGCGATGGTATACGGAAGCTACCGCCCTTGTACATTGTGCGCGAGGGCACGATAGATAAGGTCCTCTTTAATCATATTTTTGCGATCGATTCCGGCATTCCAAGTCATATTTTTTCACACTGAGTTGAAAAGTGTGATATGGCATACTCACATATTGTACAAAATTAATTGTTTTGCGGACTTTGTACTCTATGCAGATGTAGAAGGAGATGATGCTTATGTAAATTTTTGTTACAGTTCGTGCCTTTTGCTTTTGTTCCTAAGGATAATTGGCGGTGGTTTCTTGGTCTTTTGATCAACGTATTGATGCAACTAACCTTCAAGTAGTAGACTCTTCTATCTTAGGAGATTTATTCTTATTTTCTTTAACCGTTTGAAGCATTTGCGAAGCATAATGAGGTTTATGGTGCCAAAAAGAGCTACCCTAGTGAAAATATTCCAATAGGTAAGATATATAGATTGAAGAAAGAAGATTACGTAACAGGTTTCTTTAAATCGATGAACACCGGACATGCTCGCACGTTTTACCGTATCCAAAGGAGTACTAGGTAACAATAACTGCCTAAGTGGTAATGGCATAAACTAGATCAAATCAAAATATAAGCTTTTTGAAAACTGCGATTTGGACCTATTTCACTGTTCATAGATAGGTTGCCATAAATAGTTTAATAAATAAATTGAAACTAACTGGAACACATAGATAATGCGATGTAATTATAAAATTTAATATACTATATACTTCATTTACTACAGCTCCATGGGAAAAACTTGGCAAGGAACAGAGATTGTACAAATATGTATCCAGTTAGACACTTGATTTCTTCTAATGAATCTATCGCCTTGCATTGAAGCAGTTAATAATTTACCTCACAATTTTAGGATAAAATTGTGTGTTGAAGAAAGGAAGCCTACCCCCAAAGAATTGTTTATTTAAATTTCAGTTAAACCTAATAGCGTTGTAAAGCGTTGTCATCTTCAGGTTTAGGCCAAAACGCTTAACTTTAATTATTTCTAAATAAAGTATAGAAATAATGTTTTTGAGAAGGCTTATTTTCTTCAATCCACAATTTTGACCTAAAATATACGAGCTCTATCGAGAAAGTAATCAGAATTATTTTTTAAAATGTATTTACTGGAAAAGGTGCAAACAGTATTACCATCTTCAAACCAACGTCTTGGCCATTCTTGGTGGCAGTGCTTGAAATAATCAACTATGAGGGTTTCGGTCGCAACTGTTGACGTTTGCTGTGTCAAAATCGTATCCTTTTAAATGAGTCATAATATAAAGCAGGACAATAGAGTCACACGAAACTTTGTCGGGATAGAAGGGTGAATGTGGCAGAACTTGAACGCTTTACTATCAAAAATATTTGGTGCGTTGTCATGGTGAAGGATCAATGAACAGGTGATCTGACGCAGAAGCTTAAAATCCTTCTTGCTTTTGCATTCCAAAAATCTAGCGTGAAATGTTCCATCTACAGTTTGATTCTATCGCATGAATCTTTTATGGGTGATGGTTTGAAAATCAAAAAAGATGCCAAGCATTGGCTTGAACTCGAGCTTCCTTTGAACGGAGTGACATTCGGGATTTTGTCTTTTTATTATAAGGTCGTACTGAATCACCTATTGTTCATTTTCTGTGATCTTTTTGTTCTTGATATTGTGCTCTTCTAACAAACGATCTTACACTGCTAACGAAAGCAGGATACTCCATCTGGTCAGTTGTTAAATTTTTGGAATCAATTTTCAACTCCTGTACTTTATCCAGTCCTAACTCACGTATGGTTATTCTGACAGTCATTCGCTGCAACCAGATTTCCATCACTTTTTGACATGAATTAGCGTTCAGATCGTTGTTCTATTTCAATATCTTAATGACATGTTTGTAACGCTTGGCTGCATCAGTAGGCATGTACTGACGATACGATAGCCTGTCCATAAACTTTCTTCAATATTATAAATATTCGCAAACGATTCGTTCGCGTACGGTTAGCCGAACTCGCTTGCATTTTTTTCTGTGACGAGGCATTTTAACCTAGTTCCATTAAAACAAACGTCACTACCCTAATAAGGCTAAAATGAAACTTAAGCGGCTCGCACGAATTATCTGAGATCTTTCAATTACTTGTGTCACATTATTCTTACGCGTAATCTTCATTTTAATTAATTTTCAGACAAGACTCGTGTTAAGAAACGTTTGTATATTAATGGAACACCTACTGGATTCTTTTGAAAACATTAAGTCAACATTTATACCTGTGCTGCACCGCTTTATTTTTCAAAAAGCTCATTTACACATAGGATTGGATGATTTACGAGTAGTTATTAAAACATTGGACTACTAAGAAAATTAGACTATCTTTACGATCCTGTCGGAGATTTTGGACTTTATGCATCAGTTCGCTTACATTATGCCATACATTAGCTAATATTTAGTATAATCTGAATGCATTTAAAAATGTTGAGCCAAGCATCTGTACTGGTACTTTACATTCTAGGCGCACCTTTTGAATTATATTTTTTGTAAACTATTGAGGATATAATTATCTATTTGAAAGTAGCTCTAACTGACCTTAAAGTGTTGTCTGGAACTTTGCCGTTGGGGTCTTCAAACAACCATTAAACGTACTAGACGTTTTGGCAACGGGGGGGGAAAGATAACCATTTTAGTGATGCACAAAGAAGCACTGAAAAGTAGTTAAAAAACATTACTTTACTGCCTTCACCCCACCAAAAAATTTGGAGAAGTATTAGAGAACACTAGGTAGAATTAATGAAACACCAAATTTTACTGATTCCAATTAAATGTTATGTTAGTCGTCTTAAATAAGATAAAAAACTTCTATATGGCTTATGTATTTTACTTAATGTAAAATAATGCCTAAAACATATAAAATATTTACCTCCTTTTCTGTTTTTATAATCGCCTCCTTTACACAACAATTTTTTAAAAACGTTTGTTTTAGAGGGGGATAAAAATTTTAATATAGCATAACTGTTGGTTGAAATATTTTTGGTACAACTTTTCGAAAACCTTTTTAGAAATTCTTGAGTCCCTCAAGTTGGATGACGCTTGACTAAAAAATGCTACCGTAGATTTTGGATTTTAGTCCTTGCTGAGATTAGGTTAGGTTAGATTAGGTTGGAAGTCGTTGGGGGTCTTCAATCAAGAATTACAAAAATACGTTTCTCAGAATCGTTATTTTTCGGCAACGGAGAGGAAAGCTATTTTAATAAAGCAAAAAGGGGACTAATTGAAAAATATAACTTTGGTGTCTTCACCACACCAAAAAATAGCAATCCTTACTGAATTTTCTGAAAAAGTTTTAAGGTACTAACATTTTGATGAAGCATTATAGAACACTAGGAAGATTAAATGAAGCACCAAATTTTACTGATTTCAATTAAATGTTACGCTATTCGACTTCTTTACGCAATAACTTTTTAAAAATATTTGTTTGAAAACAGGGATAAAAGTTTTAATAAACCGTATCTATTGGTTGAAATATTTTTGATACAACTTTTCGGAAACCCTTTTGGAAATTGTTCCATCGCTCAAGTTGGAGGATAACCATGTAAGGAAGTTGACTGCATAATGTTTCGTTAATTTTTCGTGAGGTTAGGTTAGATGTTGTTGGGTCCTTCAATCAAGCATTACATTAATACGTTTTCCAGAATAACTATTTTAGTGAAGCACAAGGAAACACCCAAATATTAGCAACCCTTATTGAATTTTTGTCAACAAGTTTTAGAGTAGCGACATTTTAATGAAACATTACAAATAATAAGGAAACACTAATGAAACACCAAATCTGATTGATTCCAATTAATGTTAAGCTAACCGATTTCTTGTAACAATGGTGTTTTAGAAACCTTGGTTGGTAAGTGGGGACAAAATTTTAACAAAGTTTAGCTATAGGTCGAAATATTCGTGGTACAAGTTTTTGGAAACCTGTTTCAAAATTATTGAATCCTCAAATTGGGGGATAACTATGTAATGAAGTTTGAGGTTTGAGGGAATAAACTATTTAGTGAAGCAGTAATAGACTTTCTTTCACTGAAATATTTCTGATTTAGCATATTCCCTGAACATTTTAGAAAACTTCTTGTTCTTCCTGAATTTTTCGTTTAGAAACGCTTAAAAGGTAACCATTTTAATAGAATTTTGAGAAGCACAGAAATCGAAAAACTTCTTGAACTTATTAAATTTTATTCCTTTGTAAAGATTGCAGTATACCTTTTAATGAAGCACCTAACCAGTCAAACGTTAGCGTAACACGCTTTCCTAAATTGCAATTTTTTGGAGGCAGTTAAGGGTAATCATTTTAATTAAGCTCTATAAACATTAACTTTCTATTGAAAAATTTTAAATTAGCGCTTTTAGCTGGTTTGGAAGTTAGACCGTCCTCTTGAAGCATTCAAGAAATGGAAACTCTAAACCATACTTGCCTTTTTTAATGTTTATCTCTTGACCAGAAGTAGAAAGGGTAATTATAAAGTACGCTCTCAGTGTAGTGTAAAGGAATGCATCAATTACATGGCAACAGGGCTATCAGTAATTAGGCAGATGATCAGAACATTAACTAAATAATAAAATTCTTGTATTTTATTCACACACTAGAATAAATAATAAGAGCATCTCTAAACTATAAAAATAAATTGACATAATGCCAAAATGTGAGACGATTATAAATAACCGGCATTGGTAAACAATTGCAATTACATTCAACCTGAATACCTCCTTGAACTCAGATGCTGATACAGCTGCTTTTCCGATGGAAGTAAATGGAACGGCGACAACTGTAATTCGAACTCAGTTCACCATTTTTATAGAAATTACATGTAAACAAAATAAAATACTTACAAGAGGAGTCGTAGGTATTACTCTAAATTCAAACAAATTTAACAACGCATAATGTTTACTGCAAAACTTAGTAAATAAACAGCAAAAATGTACACATGAATATAAGAAATTTCGAAGAATTACCAATGAATTATAATTTTAACGCCCAAAGAAATAATTAATAAACATTTGGTAATCAATTAGGAAGAGAAAAGCGTGATTTAATTTACTCAAAAGTACATAAACGACCCGAAAAGTTAATATGGGTCTGTATTCATTTATTTCATAAATGCAGATTAAAAATTGCACACTAATCTAAAACCAATAATTTATAGGTATACTATAATTTATAAATTCAAGCTATGAAATTTATAAACGGATACCAGTTTCCAAATGCATTATAGTTCTAATAACCTTTAGTTCATAAATAAGTTTCTTAATCAGCCAACAAGACCTCTAATATGATAACCAATATAAAGCTTAATAATTTACTCGCCGAAAAACAACTTGTTTGAACTATAAAACATAGAAATGTCACTAAATATAAATTATAATAGTTCGCCTTTTGAATCTAGAACACAACAGAATTAGGTCGGAACGTTAAGACAGGGCCGTATTTTAACAGATTAAGCACCAATTAAATTAAATGCAGATTATCTCAACATAATTCGAAATTCTATAACTAAAAATACTAATGATTAATGTGAAAATTAAAACCAAACTTTAAGTTAATAATTTTTAACGACGATTAGTTAACGTCTCATCCTAGAATTTCAATCCTAGGAATACCAATTCCATATTTAAAGAGTGATTCTGAAATATACGTTTTACATTAATTAAAATTTAAGTATTTAATTAAAAAGCAAATACTTCAATAGACTATACTAAATTACAAAATTATTCAGATAAAATATAATTTTCAAATAAAATGAAAAAAATTCCAAAGTTAACTCATATCCAAATATAAAACGTAGACTTCTAGAAAGCAATTAAATGAACTTAAAACAAATCAGAATAAATATTGGCTTGCGAAATTAAATTATTTTAGTCAAACGGCAACAACCCTAACGTTGAATATGTTTCAGAAGGATTGGTATTGCGTTTTATAGCTTTAGTGGGTAATCATTAACGATTGTGTGAAATATTTTCTTTCATCAAACTTAAGAAGGATAAACATCTTTCTATAAAATATTTCTTCCTTCATGGGTAAAAATGCTTTTAAACCTTATAATGTGGGTACATTTTGATTGATCGTTAAGCATTCGCAGTTAGATGTTCTTTTCAAATTGGGAGAACTTTACGTCGGAGTAACCTAAAGATTTTAGGAAATAAGCGTTTATGAACATAAAGCATATATAACGATCGGTTTGAAAATTGGAAAATTTTATAGCACTGGCCTGAATTTTGCATAATTTTAATTCAGCACATTTTTAGAAATTATTATAAATTACGCTATCTCTGAGGTTCAATTATGGTGTAGAGTCAACAGTTCAAGAACTTTTTAGTGTTTAATAATCATACAAAAGAAAAGTTTTCAGTGCTGCTGTAAAGCTATTTTCAAGAATGTTTTTCCGACTCCGTTAGGAGTAATTTTAGGTTCGCAAGGGATATGAAATTGCGTACTTGGTCCCTTTTAATGTTTTTTGGGATCCATATACGACCTTCATAATCATCGCTACTGCGTATACAGCTATCAACAAGTAATTATGTTACGCCCGTTAAATCGATTGTAGTTATTTGTTATGTTCTACATCCTTTTGTAAAGTCCAGAAAGGTCGACTGCAATCATTGTCATAAAATTCGGCAAGATATCTCGCAAACCTTTTGAAGAATTCTGTAAGGTTTCCGGAAATGTTCCTTTGTTTATATTTTAAGGAAAATTGTGAATTTCCTTTATACGATATTCAAAAGAAAATACACGATGGTTAGTTATTTTGGAATAAAGCGAAACCTCAGCTCGTGATAAATATTTGTTAAAGCAACGTCTTCCCTGTTACAAAAATGTTCATACGATATGAAGTTTGTAAAGGTACACAACGTAATTATTTTTAACGAAAATTTCTAAACGATAATGATGTAAAATATTGGAGAAAACAAACAAGATAAAGCTTGCTTTGCTTTTGACTTTATCAAAGGATATAGATTTTAATGCTTTGCCTTTAATGCGGTTCTAAATATTTGACAGAATCTAGCAGATAACAAGTGCCAAAGTCTTACACAGCTGACTCTTTAATTGCCCGTTACTTACCCTTTTCCCGAGGGTTAGCTTGGCATAAGGTTGCCACTCATTATTTCCGACGTGCGCCTCTAGTAGGGGGTGCACGATTCGCTCTGTTAATTTTGACATGAGCTTTAATTATTTAAAAAAGTTTCAATCCAATTATCCCACGAAAACTCTTTTACGCATATACGAAGGAAATTTAATGTCAAAGCTACTGTGGAAATTTTTATATAAAAAATTAAAATGAGGTTCTAAGGTGTTTGATTTCCGGGCAGCTAATTTTAGTTCGTTAGGATGTCTAACGATGAGAATGTTTAATCAGCTTGATTTAATAAGTTACGTTGGTGAAATTTAGTAGGGAGGGTACATATGCAAAGCATAATCCTTTATTTATGTAGCTTATGTAATTATTAAAGCTCCTTTTTAGGAAATTCAAATTGTTCAAATATTTGCTTTAACAACAGAGCACTTTATAACTGCTACGATACTGTGTAAATATAATTCGATTTGTTTTACTTACAAACTTTAGAACGAAATATAACGTAGAGAAATCTGGTTATGTCGTATAATTTAGCACATTTATATACAAAAGAATTTTAGCTACATTTAGAGGCAAACAAGCTCTCTTTATATCAGTTACACAATTATTACAAAAACTCCATTCATGCTTGAAGTATTCTCGCCAAATAGTTTCCTGTGAGGTTATAAATAGAATTCAGACGAACCTGGGAATACGATTCGGTTGTACACTTTCGTTTAATGTAACTTTTAGTACAATTCCTTTCTTGGAAATACCTGAATGATACATAATTTTAGCTATATTCCTCGACGATAAGAACCAAGTTTCTTCGGAACCTTTCCTGATTTCTTTATTATATTGTTTGAATCAAAATTATCTACTTCTGGGATCGTTGTATAATTCAACAGTTAGCATTAATTAGATTGGAAACTGAATATCTGAACTTTGGCCTCAATCCCTATGTTTCAAGTAATTTGCAAACATTCTTCATCTTATTGCGTGGCGCCCTCTCGATTTACTATATATTTACTGCCGCCTAATGATATTTGTCAACGAAACTCCCATAAAATCTAATTTTCTCGAAAAATCGAACTTAGACCATTCTTTTAGCTGGCCGTGCAACCACACAAAAAAGGCGCCAGTTCAACTTCAAAATTTTCTTTAGAGCTTTCAGTAGATATGCATAAATTTTCTGTTTCACCTTATTTTACATTTCTACATCAATTACAACTATTTCATTTGAAGAAAACCGTATACCCTAAAGCAAGCTAAATTTTGTAACTAAGATGGGAGTGTGACAATGCTAAAACCCATTTGATTAATGTGTTGTATTCAATCGACTTCGCAGAATCATCGTCCTGGCCAAGATACACTCCTTGGTTAATGAGTTAACATTGGTTTTTTAAGTTGTCACAGAAATAGAATTTTAGAAGTGTTAATTTTCATGATTCGATTTCCCTTACCAAAAGTCCTAATTCGGTGCTTAATACTGCTAGAGTTCCAGTTCCTTAATGAATTCTTGGAATCTGTAGCGTTATGAAAAATTTTAAAAACGAATTTTGGTTTAAGTTAAAATTCATTTTTGTTGTCAAAATTCTAAATTCTGATATTTATGGCTTTTATTTAATTTTTGTTTCAATTTGAAACTAATACGTAAATATTCTATTTTTGAATTCCATCGTAAACAATTATTATTAGGTAAAATACTAATTAGGTAAACTAAACTGTAACAAAGAAATATTCAAAATTAAGCTGATGCGTAGTTGCTTAAGTTTATACTCGTTTTAATCACCGCTACAAAATTAATTTTCCTAGGCAAATAAGATATTTTATACATTCATGCATTAAATATTTAACCCCGGTTTCTAAAGGGAAAGGTCAGGGCCCACACGTAGTTATTGATAAACATGTCCCCTGATTGAAAGCTGTAATCAAAATTTGCACACTTGTGAGGTCACGATTGAAAGTCTTTCGAGTCCCAGTTATGTGTATAATTGATGCATGGAAGGAATTAGCAATTCTAGTATTAAAAATAAATCCGGATTTAACCGTAATATTTTATGTACAATTTGGTGGAAATTGTGCTTTACTATAAAAGTTAATTGAAATGGTAATTTCAAACACTACATAAGTCTCTATTTTTTCAAAATGCAGTTTTTGACAAATATAACATCTTTGGCGGTAGACTCATGTTCACTGCAAAATCTACATTTGTCCCATTATAATTAGTTGAAAATCCCACCAATGTCTTTTAGGAGTCTTTGCAAAAATAACATTAGCCAGTGACTTATGTAGTTTACTACTGCGCAAGTTGGTTATGCTATCAGTCATGAGTCACGACCACTCTAAAGGCGTTGTGTAAATAAACATGTTGGTTCAGTGCAAATCGTTCTAGTTAACAGGAATATGTGGGTTACAATAACTGTTTGTTAAAATGCCTTCAAGTAGTCAATCAGAAAGTAATCAAGAGCCCAAGAAAAAGAGAACATGTAATCCCGCAAATTACAAGAGGAGTGCTATTAGAAACGCGAGCACGTTCATTGGCGCGGAAAGAAGATAGCTGCAAGAAAAACAGGCGAAGATTGCAGGTAGGTTATTTATTAGATGCTTTAAAGTTACTTATTATAAAGGTGAGTGTAGGAATGAAAAGTTAAGTTTAATTTAAATTTAATATAATATTAATTTAAGTCTAAAAGTTAAAAGTTGCCAACTTTTAAATTAATCTTAAGTCAATTTTAAATTAATTCCTTATATAAATACCACTGCTTGTTAATCAAAGTTCAACATTTCTCATAATTAAATTAATTTTAAATTAGTGTCAAATTTTCGTTCATAAACCCAGCTTAAATGAATAATACTCTTAATAGTTAATAACATCCGTATGGGAACTGAAGTGGTTCTCTCATTTCAGGCGCAAAAATTTGTGTATTTCCACATTTAACGAGGAAGACCTTGAATTCTGTATAAATTCAGTTAATAACTTTTCCATTAAGGACGAGCAGGATATATACCTACAACAGCACATTGAAATAAGTGATGTAAAACGACGGCGACGTCGCAATGAACATGGTACTTCAAGGCAATGTAGCTTTAAATATTTTGCGTCAATACCAACAGGTACTAAAGCTAAGGTTTGTAAAAAGGCATTTATAGGTATATATGGAATAACAGAAGTAAGGGTTCGCCGACTTTGCGATTTACTAATACACTCCACCAGATAGAAGAGGGGATCATCCTAAAGTTAATACTAAACCCCCTAAAAATTGCAGCAAAATTCACGAACATATTTTTTCATATCCCAGAAAACTGACCCATTATTCTAGAAAAACCATAGATCACCTTGATGCTCATTTAGACGTAAAAATCATGCACAGCATGTTTAAACAGCTATACCCTTAATTGGATGTTAGCTATAAACTTTATTTAAAGTACTTTAAAGAAGATTTCTTATTAAGATTTGGCAGACCACAAGTAGATACTTGTATTACTTGCGAAGAACTCTCTGTAAAACTAAAGAGTACGAGTCTTTCAGCTAATGTTAAACGAACAGTTTCTGCAGAACTAATAGCCCATAAAAGGAGAGCTAAAAAGTTTTATAGTAAAATATCAATTATTAAGGAACTTTGTCAGAAACAGGAAGAAGTATCTGCGATAACATTTGACTTTAAGCAAGAATTTGCCCTTACCGAATATTCCTGTTCAGGATATGTTCTACATAAGGCGGATATCCTTTGCAAAATAAAATCACTGTTGTTAGATTTTTACCATCTTTACCAGATACCGAGCGTTTTGAAGAATTTGCCACTATTTCCCCATAAGAGGCTATTCATTTCTTCCCAACGATCGTGATTTTGGGATTTTGAAGAAAACATCCGAAAAAATGACCGTGTATACGTACCAAGTGAGTATTCTAGAATGGTAGCTGAATCAAGTGACAAATTTACAGTGGAAGAATTGAAAACAGAACAAGTTTATGAATTTAAGAGGTGGTGGGCACAGTACTACAAAAAATGTTGTTTATCAGAAGAATCTTACGGAAAAAACTCCGTAAAGACCAAAAGCACATTTTTCCCCATCAACTTACATGAGTTTTCGGTATGATTTTCACAAAAGCGGTACTGTGGTTATAGAAGAATTGATTGGTGGTTTGGTAAAGCACTCCTTCCAACTACGCAAGAATAAAACATCAAAGGTAACCCTTCCTTCTCTAAAAGCCTACAAAACGAGAAATCCAATAAACCCCAAGAAAATTGCCAACAAACGACAAACTAAAGACGCATTTTGGAAGAGCATATTGGGTTTTACCAAGAAATCTTCAATTGGCCAACCAAAGAAGTCGAAGACTTACAGGAAAATGTTGAAGCAGACGGTGAATATGATTACGTCCCATAACATTTAAGAGTGCTATTTATGCATATATATATATATATATATATATATATATATATATATATATATATATATATTGTATATTAAATGAA